>CABFWB010003652.1:0-24485 GCA_902151455.1 Timema bartmani
TCGCTTGTATTTTGTTTCTACAATCTTACAGAAATCTTTAAAACATTGTAATGTATCACTTTTATGTTTAATGAACGATATTTCAATGATTCATCACAGAGGGTACTAAATTTTAAATAAAAATAATAAAATAATTTGTATCTATCCAAGCTTCACTATTATTAGAAATCCTTCTCTTAACTTATATAAATTAATAAATATTCGATTATTTTTTAAATTTTAACAGTTGCTCTCTATGGACGTGAAACGTGGTATCTTACCTTACATGCATATATTTATATATATTTTTAATATATTAATAAATACATATATATATTTAAAAAATTAGAATTTGAAAACAAAGTGCATATTTGATTCAAAAAAAGATTAAGCTACTGGGGAAGTGGAGGAGGTTACACAATGACGATTTACAGACACTGTACTCATCACAAGACTTCGCTAGGATAGTCAAATCTCATAGATTACGGTGGGCAAAATCATTGGGAGTATAATATTAGAATACGGTATAAGTAAAATATTTACGAAACTATTCAAACAATCATCAATAACAGTTTGGCTATGTTTCCCTTGGTAGAAGCAAAAAAGAGTAATATTTTTCGGGTGTTGGAATTGGTTGACCTTACAGAAAGTTGGTTTTCAGTATGAGAAATTAGTACTTACCATATAAAACCAAATTGAATGATAATTATCTCGAATACGACTAATTTTCACTCAGAAATACAAACATGTTTCATCAACGTACTTGGAATTCCGTCGATGGCCATCCGAGGCTGAAATTTTCGAGACGTCATCTGCACACCAATGTGAAATATAGAAAGAAACTTTTAGGTGTATCTTTCTCACTTACACGCATTCAAGGGAATGTGGAATTTTTAAATCGTTCGTTGGTATAAAACGTTGATGAAACATGTTTGTAAGTTCTTGTAGGGAAAATATGAGCGGCATCATGTTCACTGCGAACAAATACTCGAAAATCTTAAAACATAACTCACCGTTTCTCGTAAACTACTTGGAAAATCACAGTAGTTTTATCAGAATTTGTTATAAAAACCTTAAAAGATATGAGGATAGTATTAAAATTCCCATATTCCAATTGTTTTCCCTTGAAAAAATTGTTTTCTAATCAAAGAACTATAATGAGGCTTTTAGTGCAGACATATTTTCATTCAGTTTATCAAAAACCTGGCGCACGTGAAGAGCTAGTAACTAAACATATTAAACTGTGAAAAGTATTGATGTTAGAGGAATTAATCTTGTGTCAAAATAAAATTCATATCGTGATGATCATTTCGTACACTTATACTACCCATCCATCGCAATTAGGGAAACACTTTTACACAGAGTAGAGATATGTCTTCACTAAAAACCTCTCTATAGTTCTTTCATTAGAAAACAATTTTTTCAAAGCAAACTAATTGGAATATGGGAATTGTAATAATAGCCTCATGTCTTTTAAGGTAGTTCTAAAAAAAATCTGTCATTGTCCAAGTAGTTTACGAGAAACGGTGAGCTATGTCTCGTCAGATATTAAAGGGAAGAAGCAAGAAGGCGGTGAACGGGAGAACATGAAGTTAGTTTTTGTGAGGTAGCTAGAGAAGTGATGATCAGTGGCTGTGGAATGAAATTAAAGTGAACATACAAAACTGTCAGAGTATAGTAATTCGCGCCTTAATAAGCAGGCTGTACATTGTAGCAACCTTGTGGTAATCTTGTTAACTAACCTAAATCAATTGGGTCTTGTTTTGTTGATTGTTGTAAAAATGGAGAATTATGACAAACAATAATTTTACTTAAAAACACTTTTAAAAGGTAATGGGTCCAGGATTAGTTCCTAATGCGTTTTTAGTTCTTTATGCTTTGAAAAAAACATTATCTTAAAAGTTTTTATTCTGGTATTCTAACAGAAAATTTATTTTTAAAACAACCAAACATAAATGTTACTTAAAACCTGGTTTTATTTGCATTTTTTTAAACTTTAAAACATATTTTTAAAAATGGGAAGAAAATCTAATCAAGGAGTCTTGCCTTATATTGTAATGTTCACTCTGTATTTGAATTGCCCGCCGATTCGATGCTTAGTTCTGAAACCAGACACCACTGGCGCAAATGTCAATCCTCAATACAGAGATCTCGATCTATACATTTCTTTATCTATGGTGGGTATATTATTATTGTTACGTGACCAAACCTACTAGAGTACTAGGCCTCCCTATAGGTAAAAGAATAATTTAGTGGACCTACCTTTTTCGGAGTAGATATAAGGTTCTATTACTTTGTAATATTTATTAATCATCTCAGTTTATAAATTTGATATAATTATTTGTGATTTGCAGGTTAAAATTAGGTGATTCTTAGTAACCCAGTGGTATGAAACTAAAATTAAGATTATTTAAAAAATACTTATTTGTAATTGAAGATTAATGACTGTCTCATTTGTTCCATGATTGAAATAAATGCATCTATCTTTAGTGGACTGCTAAAATAGGTATGTAGATTTACACGCAAGATTCGAAAATTACAGTGGTTCATCTTGACTGTTTGTCCTATTAAATTGGTTTTCCAAATTTTGGATTACCTATCCTATTTTACAGTTTCAAAAAATTCATTCCTCCTATCCTCTCAAAAAATAGAGGGGCTGTCAACATGCCACACTAAATTATCATCTAGAATAGCCTACTAAATAATCCAACCTTATGAGTTGTTACAATACTATAGCCCCATTTGCGGAGTCCTTAAAAATTCTATTCGGGCACACAGTTTATATCCTTAATCACATGACCGTGTCAACCGATTAGATTGTCTACGACTTTGTCCTATAAAACTCTTTGAAAGACAATCTTCTACACCAAGGAGCAAGCCACAAACAGTCAACTGATCAATAAAAGAAATTAAAACAAACTTTTTTGAGAAAACATCCAAGATGTACTTGAAATGTAGGTTGAATACAATCAAATTAAATATGTTTATAGCACATTTCGAATTTGTGTTTGCTATAGACTGAAAATGCAACTGAGTCTTATACTGTCATTGAAGTTTTAATTTTGAGACGCACATTACCTTAAAAAGAAAGCTTTTTTTTATCACAGTGTCTTATTACCTGTTCGGGTTATATGCTTGCATACTAATTACACTAATATTTTAAGGATTAGGAATTTTTAGTTTAGAGGAGGTGCACTCACATTTATTGGAGGGGAGAGTGGAAAACCATTTTGGGAAAACCACCCTCAGTGCACCTAACTGGTATCAAACCTTGATCTTCCCAGGGGTCTTTGGCAGGAGTAGCGCCTTGGACCATGTGGCCAACAAAGTGGGTAAGTTAAATTTGATTCAACTTCTAGGGAGTAAGGACCTAAGGATCAGGACTCTGTAGACCGATAATTCTGATACTGTGGCATCAATTTCTTATGGACTACAGAGTCTGTAGATGAGGCGTACGTTATATATAATTTTATGTTGTCTGTTCGTAGGCATGGAATGTCTTTGGACAGTTTCAAATTGGTAACACATCGTCGAAGAAGGCAGAAAAAATGTTTTAGTAAACATTGTCCAGCTTTTAATATTCAAGAAGAGCTTATTATCGACACAGCCACTGCTGAAAGGTAACATAGCTGGAAAACTCAGGTTAAGAGAAATACAACATTAAGTTAGACTATTATTAGGAATAAAACAAAATTGTCTTGTTACATGAAATACTCCTATAAAACAAATAACACTTTTACAAAAAAATCTTTAAATAAACAAGAAATTTTGACCATTCTGTAATTTGATTAGTAGTTTTGCTCTAGTGTATAAGCTAACTTTAAGCTACAAAATTGTGAAATATGCAGACAAACTTGACAAATAATTTTAAAGCAAATATATAAGGTTTCAACAAAAAAAATTAATTTTGTAGACATTGTCTCAATATGTAAATAATATTTAAACACCTCAGATAACATGTAATTTTGAATAAACACAAAATAACACCAAAAAGTGAGATTTAAAAAATTAAATTTTACTAGAAATAAAACCATTTTTACAGGGGTCTGCTAATGAGTCCTTAAAAGTTTCTTAAAAAAATGTATGTTTACAAAATATTTTGTGTTGTCAGGTTGTGAGATATTTTTCCAAGACTAAAAAAATATATTTTTACAGTCTACTTTAAAAGATAAGTGTCTTCGTGTGTCAAGTAATGCTAGTTTACATGGGGATTGATCTTAATCACCCCAAACCAAATGTTGCTAAGAATATTGTAATCATAGTCAATTTTTTCATAGTCATATTAAATTATTTGAGTAAGTATAACATTGGTTTATCAAAGAAACCTCTTTTGACCTATTGATAAACATTTTGATTACAATACTTTTAGTACCCAAAAAGATACATTAATTTGGATACTATAAAACTATCTTGAGTTGTTACGAGAAAGTTGATCAATCCAACAAAGATAAAGACAGACACACACACACACACACATTATGACTTGAGAAAGAATACCAGCTATTAATTAGCAAGGCACAGATGTAAAGAGGACATGCTTCATTCCTGACTCTGCTGCCACTATACGGCAAGAGTGGTTGACCCTTGAAGATCTGTTGCTACAGACACATACAGCATGAACATTGTTCTTCTTTGTTGTACAAGAATCTGTCTACCAAACTTGTTTCCATACAGCTTTCTTGTATCTCCTTTCATATGCAATAAAATGTCTTTTCAAATATTTGTGATAAATTATTCACAAATAAAAAGTTTGATACTTTAATATTTTAATATAACAATAGCTTTGATACATTTTTCATTGATGAAATGTGGGTTTACCCTTTCACAGTGATAAATTAATGGCCAGGGACTGGATGTTGTGTCTTCTCTAATCTTAAGTTAGATTAAAAGGCATATGAAGCTACATCAGGCTTAGCAAGCCGGTAGTAGAAAATATATGACTTGAATAAAAAATTGACCCAGGCCACACCACACGCTGGAAACAATATTGGATGTAAAAAAAAACTTTAAACAATACATGATACACTCCATCTCCTCAAAGTAAATTTCTGGGTGTGCCATTTGTATTCGTCAGTTTTCTAGTTTAAACTCTCTTGAAAATATTCTATGTGGTAAACCTTAATACTGATAAATATAATTTTTTTTTTTTGTGTGTGTGTTCAGACGTGTTATTGCTGCAAAAGAAGAGTTGAGTATCTCCGAATTTTACACGTCAGTATTATCAATTTTGCATCACAGCGTGAGCTTGGTAGAGGGCAGCACCATCAGCAAAATCTTCTGTTACGGTCTGGGCAACTACACCCAGTGTGTCTCGGCACGCTACCAGTTGGCACTACTGCTTCTGCTGAAACAACACACCACTGCCAAGGTCTTCGTTTACGATCCAGTGTTCACGGCTCTCGAGTGTCAATTAATATCTAGCTTCGGCTGTCAGCTTCTTCCATTGAATGAAGAGGGGAAACATACAATCGACAAAGACGAGGTCACACTCGCATACTTACCACACTGTTCTAAGCAGCTCATCAACAATTTCTTGTGGGCCAACTGGGGCCTTGGTCTAAAAGACTGCATCATTTTTGGAAATAGTTTCTCTAAAATTATAGATACTCAACTTAAAAGCATTTTGAACTCTTCTGCACGCTACATTTTAGACATATTCCCTTACACAGAAGAACTAAGCATTGCCAACTCCTTCAAATACACAGATATTTTCAATGACTTGGCCATCAGTGTATTCCCAATAAAGAAACTTTCCTCAGTCAAAAGAGACTTCTGGGTATCTCGTGAAAACCCCAAGTACTGTGACAGTGACACAGAATTCATCACAGCAAAACTTGTGTCTGCATTGAACCTATGATGTATCAAGCGAGTGCCCTACGAATGCTGCGCCAACTAACAAAAGAGCTGCGCCACTCTAGTCAAGAACAGACCCCTAGTAAATCCCTTGTGATGAGATATGTGATGGCGCAGAGCAGACATTATAAGGAGACTGACCAGCAACTATGCAAGGCGAGGGACGAAGTGATGTTCATGGGTGAGACATACCTCTGTTACTTGCAGAGTTCACGGCGCTACCAAGATATCCACACTCATTACGCTGGTAAGGGAGAACGCTCTGTCCGTGAAACAGCTGACATGGTGGGCTTCAAACTGCCTCATGATCCCAAGTAGTCCTCAGGATCTTGTGAAATAGTTTACTTGTGATAGAATAATAGGATTGACAAGTAATGCTTTAAATGTTTTGTTTCAATAAAAATAGCTTATTTGGCAAAATAGTATTGTATTAAATTAGTTTGCACCTGGAAAAAAATTGGAATTCAACAAGCAGTATATTTTGTCTTTGATAAATAAAATTAAAACTGCTAACTCCTATTTTGTTTAAAAAAAATTGGTATTAGTCTATGAATTTGAACTATATATTGTAATCATGAAATATTCTTTAACGAAATATTATAAATCTACATTTTGTTTACTAACCTTCCATATCGCTGCCATTTTATTAATTTCCTCGGTTGTGGAGTCTTTATGCCATGAAGGTTATTTCTTTTTACCGGGCATGATGCAGTGTCATCAATGGCTTGGATGCACGGACTTGCGTTCTATAAGCATCCAAGATTTGATCGGATCAGGAGCTGTTAAATCAGTCTACAGGGCTATTTGGAACGGGACAACTGTGGCAGCAGCCTTCCTCAATAACGGCAAATATCTATCGGATTTTAAACACAATTTAAACATGCTCAAAATTTTCAACCAAAGTAGGTTTGTAGTGCAGTTGGTGGGATTCTGCGAAAATGAGAATATTGTCTTGACAGAATATCACAAGTTCGGCAATGCTCTTAATTTACAGAGAATTCTAAGAACAAGGTATATGCCGAACCATGCTAATTTTGGCCTGAAGTTGTGCCTGAACTATGCAATGATATTGGATCACCTTCACAATGGACCTGCAGGCACAAGGGTCATGTGCGACTCCAATGATTTAAACAAGTTGCTCAGCCAACTCTTGGTGACACAAGATTTACAACTCATACTGAATGATCTTGATGCTCTGCCCCTAGTAGATTACAGGTTGAATCTAACCATCAAATGTGGTCTTCAAGAACTGCGAGGAGACTTTGTAGCGCCGGAACAGCGTTGGCAGTTTGAAGGTAATTTCGAGGTTGATAAAATGGCTGGATATGGGGAGAAAACTGATATTTGGAAGGCAGCTTCAGTTTGTGAGTATTTTCTAAGTCTTGTAGCTGGAGAAGATGTGTTGTTGTATCGATTGTTTGATCTTCACAAGAGCTGCAAGTACTTTTTACCAGAACTTAGGCCATCTGCCAAGCAACTAGTGCAAATATACAAAGAAGTGGCTGAAGAATTGGAGCACACAGAGTTATAAGTGATCAGTAAAAACTAAATATATACAACTTAAAATTATGCAAATGTAGGAACGCTTGCTAAAATATACTTGACATTAAACAATTCTAAAATGTGCTAGATTTTATGGAAAAACCAACCTTCTTTTACATTAAATATGAATTTGTTATTTTTCTTGATTGTCTTGCATTCAATTTGAGTGGGTTTTTTTTACTGTCTATCATAATGATGCACTAAGTTTTAACAACATCAATGCAAAATACCTCATGTTCAGGATGAAATGGCGCTAAATTAAGACAGTAAGTTAAATTTCAAATAACCTTGAAACTTAGTCATTCACTTAATACTTAATTAATCCTGGTAGTGTGGCTAATCTGATAGAATCAAAGCTTTGAGAACACAGTTAAAATCCCAGTTTGGGCTAAATTAAAATTTTAAAAATGCAACTATTCTTTATTACTAACTAAATTGATTGCAATAAAAATATATCTTAAGTCATATAAACAACCTATGTAGTGGAATAGGACTAAGGATAAAAACACAACGAATACAATATTTCTTTATAAAAATAGAACTTATATCAAGTAATACAATAATATAAATATAAATTATATTTAAAATATAACTATTTATAAATGTCAAAATAGTTGACATTTAATGTGAAAACCTCCACCATTGAAATGAGCAATATAAATAAACAAAGGCCAATCTAATAGTATTATTGATTAAAATGTTTAACTGGCAATTATACTAGTGATAGGCAAATGTGTGTTCATAGAGTACATAGGCATTACAACTGTGACCCGCCACTTGTCACAGTGATAAGAGGGAATTGCAACCATTTATTATTTCACTATTTTAGGGAGTCTTAAAAATACATGTAGTGTAATAAATATTGTAAAATATGAAAGAAGGTATAGAAAAAATATCTAATTCAGCTTGACAGAACAAAAAAGGAACACACTGCCACCTGCATTAGTGGGCATGTGGACAAAGATGTCAGTCGTTTGGTTTATGGACTACCAAGTGGAGGTGGTGTTTCTGAAAAAATGTCTCTCTCGTTCTCTCTTCACAAAAAATTTGGCTACATTTCCTCTCAATTCTAACTTCAGCTATACATTCATTGTGTAAATATGTGGATATTCCAGGCAGGTGGTAAGCCATAGTGGAAATAACAATAGAATAAAAAGAGCAAAAACAACTTCTAACAAGTGAATTCTTTAGTACCCGTAGTAAAACAAGATAAGCAAAGGGAATCTACACCTTTTTAGTTTCTTATTTATATTTTGTGTGCAAAGAAAACCGAGGCTTTTCTCCCCAATTGAAGCTAAATTGTATCCATTTTTTTTCTGTACCCTACTACACAGGTAAACAAATATTTGACATAACATTCTCACTCTTGGGGAATTTCTGCATGGGAAGCAAATGAAAACACCCACCCCTTTAGTTTCAGTTAAACTTAATGTGCCATGATTTGTGGATAGGACAAATGTATTTAATAGCCGTAGTTTGAGAACCATTTTGTAGAAAATGAATTGAATGAATAAAATTACACATATTTTAGCAAATTATGTTGTTTGCTCCTCAGTAACATGTGTTTTTCTAATAAATACTGCACCATGAAATCTAACCTAATTCATGAACACATGTAATAAGAGTTGATACCATGCAATATATTTCATAATAAACTATAGCTACTGGTACTCTAGTTTATCATTGTGTTATATATCTAACTTTTTTATTTCAGTTTGTAGACCAAATATTTCATGGCATGTTATAATACTCCATATCAAATGTATTGATACTTCCTTTCCGAAACAGCACTAAAATAACTAGGAGACTGGAGAGTCATCTAATGTCATGCAATGCAAGTGGTTGAGAGATTGAAAACACAAAGCTCCATATAAAATAGTGATTGGTAAATAAATTTTGCTCAAATCAGACTAATCATGAATAAGTGAATTAGAGTTTTAACCACAAATTTTGAAGATGAGTATTTTTTAAATTAAAGTAAACTTATGAGAATATTGCATTTGGTTTCTAATTAAGCTGTAAAATGTAATATTTTTAATCTTGCTGGACAAAGTTTATATACGTGTTGGAAAATGCATCATGTGATGATTGATACGACAATGATAAGGCTTTTGGCTAGCTTGATAAACCTGCTTTGGTTGCCGCAAGGCCTAAGGCATCACTCTCATGTTAGACTAGAATGCCGACGACAGGGAGATCGGAGTTCAAATACTAGTTGGGTGTATTGAGGGTAGTTTTTCCTAAATGGTTTTCTACTCTCAATGCATGCAAATGTGGGTACACTACCTCTAAATTTAACATTCCTCATCACTAACTCATAGTATAATTAGTACATATGCATATTAAACCTGAACAAATAGTAAGACGTGGTGCTAGGAAAAAATGAAGTTTTTTTAAACAAATTTATATGTAATATAAATAATTAGAAAAAATCACCCACTTTGGTGGCAGCGTGATCTAACGCGCTACTCTTGTGTTGGTCTAGACTACTGAAGATGGGAAGATCAGGTTTCGATTCTGGTCGGGTGCACTGAGGGTTGTTTTTCATAAGTGTTTTTCTACTTTTCCTCCACACAAAAGTGGGTGCACTTCCTCTAAATAAAGCCTTGCGAATTCCTAACCCATTAGTGTAATTAATACATAGGTGTATAACCCAAACGGGTAGTAAGACACAGTGCTAAAAATTTGTTTAGATAAAATCACACTTGATAATTTAGCAAAGATACTAATAACATTAAATTTGTTTCCCTCCTAGATGTTTATATAGAGCAACAAAACTCTATTTTTATCTTCAATGACAATAGCGGGCTAATTTATAAGTGTTCAGTGAGTGTTCATTGTCTAATTTTAAGATGTTTTGATGGTCATCAAAGTTGTAAGTAATATCTCTCTTAAATTTCAATTCAATAACTTTATTTTTAGTCTAATTGACTTATCAAACCATTAATTTTTTATTCTTATAAAGCCTTGTTATTATTATTATTATCATCACCGCATCTTACTACCCATTCGGGTTATACACACTTACGTTAATATGTAATGGTAGGGTGATTGTGAGATGAAATGGAGGACCTACAGTTTAACGTGGGATCCGAACCACGGTGGAGGCCTGGCATTCCTCACATTCACAAGTTGTGATTAACACACATCTTGTCAGAGGTGAAGGAAGAGTTTGGCAGTCAGATAAATCTGTGCCGGGACCGAGGATTGAACCCCTTACCCCTAGAGCACCAGGTCACCTAAAGCCTTGTTGTTACAGTCCAGTTTTGTCTAACATTCTTAATTCCAACCTGAAGATATGGGACTTTGTTTTGTTCGTTTTTAGTTTAAAGCCACTGAAGGAGAGTACCTATTAACATCATGCATAGGTCAAATTTAGCGGAAGTTTTAAGTGCCTGCCAATCAATTACTAGGAGCTAAACTTTCTGTAGGAGGAGCTGGAGGGGTCAAGGAGCCTGGGATGCATTTTGACCGATAAAACTTTCAGTGGACGTAATTTTGTTGTATTGAACGTTCCAGATGCAATGGGGAGATAGTGAGCGAAAAGTAGACTGCTGTGGTTGCCTTTCTAATTTCATATTTTTCAAAAATTTTTGTTTTCAATAATTATACAATTCATATTATTAAATCGAAACCATGTGAATAGCATCAACAACTTTTCCCCCGAGAGAGCAACTTTAGAAAGATGGTGAGATGTGTAACCTTGTCACAGGATGGAAAATGAGAGAATACCAAAGACAATTATGGAGATGAAGTATGTAAGAAAAAAACAAGACCAAGAAAAAGATAGCAGATAAAGTGGGCAAGTGAGAGGAGAAGAATGGTGGAAGGAAAGAGGAAGATGAAGTTTTTTTTTTTAATAAACTGACTAGGACACAGTCTATTAACAGTAGATAATAAAGAAAGATGTCATATTCTTAGATTCACTTTGTTCCCTTTTAAGGTTATCACTCACTATTTTCTTTTTTCTTTTCCAGAAGAAATTCCCATTTTTCCAAACAAAAGATTGACACAGGTGAATTTAATTTTTCATACAGTTAATTAGTGTAAAGTCATGTGATTGATATTCAAACCAGGTTTAGTTGAGCTTGATGGGGAAATGTATGCAACATTACATAACGTAATGTTTCAGAAGCGGGTAAGAGGTAATATGACTTGTGCTCGAATCATCAGATTTTTCTTTTATATGGGATGTGGCAGAAACAATTAGAGGATCTATGTTGAAGAAAATGATGGGACAACATGATGAGGTTTGCCTGACGTCCGGTGGAGATCACCTAAGTGCCATCTTCTAAAAGTGAAAAAGTGTAGTATGTAGTTTGCTTTTATTTAGCTCATGAATATTTACTTTTTAATTAAAGTGTTAATTTTCAGGTTACTAATCGTCTAATTGTTTTGGCCCTACCATGTACAAAGGCGTATATAATTTAAAGCTTTCAGTTAAATGTTATAAATTCACAAATAATCCAGGATTTTTACTAGGCTTAGTTTTTTTGAGAAATTTCTAGCGTTTCTCTGTTTTTTCTAGACACAAAAAATTTCCTATGTCTTTCCAGTTTTTCAAGTGCTTTGCAACTTTGTCTTTCCACTTGTAGACTTTCTATTCATGTTACTACTAATTAGTTTATGTTCTAAGTTTGAACAAATAAACAAAATATAAATCATTTAAGCACACAAACACCAGTAGACCCACATATTCAGAGGCTATGACAACAATATTCTAAAGTCCTTTCTGAATGCAGTTTACAAACAATTAGTTTAATAAACTTTGTAAAATATGCAAATACACTGTGACAGTCCTTGTAAAGAGGTTAGTTAAATACTTAGAGGGTTACAAAAACTAATATTTTTCTTTTAACATGATTAAAAATTAGCATTTTACAGGTACTTAATATGGCTGAAATAATAGCACTTGGAACCTCGTGACTAAAGTAAATACCCAAATATTTGCATCTCACATGAGATCCTTATCATAAGGACTTAAATAGTGATTTTCATGGTTGGGGAAATGAATACAAGGGATTCTGAGCATTTACATGCAACCCCCTTAAACTTTCACAACTAACTTTTTTTTTCCAACATTAGAAGTAACTGTTACTTCAGTTAATGCTGAGACTCAAATCCTTGCCAGTCAGAAGCTTCAGACTCTTCGTCTTCATCCACAGCGATGCCCCTGACACCATTCCTGAGCAGGGGAGTGCCTTTGTTTTTACCTGGAGAGCCAAAACACAAGTTTAACAGTGGCAAAATTTCAACATCACAGACACTGTAGAGAACATATCCTGAAAGCATTAAGAGGTGGGTAGCCCAGTCCTTAAGAATGTATGTTCATTCGCTAAATTACGACTTCATTCGCTAAATTACGACAATAATAGATCATAATGAAACAGGGCAGTTCCATGAGAAAGCACACATGGAACTCAAAAATTAAAAATTAGTTTATAATCAAGCTAATCATAACATTGGATCGCTAAAATACTGTAGTTTTTATAGTTGAGAAACAATTTAGCAAAAATAATGAGTTATCAAAGAGTAAATTACTATCTAACATTAATTACATTATAGCAAACCCTATTTGATTTAAAGTATTGCCTTTTATGGTAGTCAAAAATAGTATTTAAGAGTCATTTAAATTGTGATAAAACTTAATGTTTAGACTAACTAGATAAGTCAGAAGTGATTTAATAAAAATAAATCAAATCTGTGGTGTCCAAAACAGTTTCCCCCCATACTCAACAACATGTTGTCATTCAGTTACCGTTAAAAGGCGGCTAATCGTTGTTCTCTGAGAAGAAATAATTTTTTCAGAAAGTTTAAAATTTTTATGCAAAAATAGATTTGCTCATATAAAATTAACTGATGTTTAAAAAAAAGTACAGCAATTTATTAGACCCATATTTAACGGGAACGGAATGACTTGTATTGGTAACGGAATGACATCTAAAAGTAACAGAATGACACAGTTACTAGAAATGGAATAGTATTAGTTTTATGTTTTATTAGGCTCAGTGATGGATGAAGTTACATTTAAGTTATGTTTTAAGGTTTTAAAAACAATGTTAATGAAATATATTCCTTAAAATAATACCTAGTTTAAAAACAAATATTTTGGAAATAAACATTATTGTCGAGACTTTATTGGATCCATAGTATGTGACTAAGAAGAAGAAAGTTGTATGTTTTCACAGTGTAGTATGTGTTCTGAAATATCCTTAAGGCATAAGTACCCTTTAGATAAAATATTGATGAAAACTATTGTGAAATGGGAGCAGTGGGATATGAACCAAAGAGTCACTCTTCAAAACATGGAAGGTACAGTGGACCACCGTCTTGAGGTTCTTCAAAAGCAAAAACCTAATTTTATAGCTCACACTTTTATTAAACGCCAACAGTCTACATTTTTTGAGGAAAAAAAAACACGCTAGTAAAGTACACGTAGTTATTCAAGTAGACTTTCCAGAAAACTACTCTGTGTAGAGCCACAAAATTAAATTCAAAGTGCACATTGGGCCAAGTCATAAATTACCATCTTCACAGTTTATATATGGAATTAGAAAAACACAGGATATCCATGTGCAATAGTTAGTGAGGAGCAAGAACACAATAAATATTCTGTTCACAGAGCTTTCTAGATAAGCTTGTGACATGTTAGTTCAGTTGACCCAAAAATAAAGACCATCTCATTCATGAATGATGGTGCAGCAAATCAATTTAAACGAGTTTTGTTTGCCAACATAACATTTTATAAGGAAAACTATAATGACCATGTTTCATGGAAAATGTGTTGTTGATGGAATTGGTGGCACCTTAAAACATAAAGTTTGGACAACGTGTAAAGCTGGGAAATATGCTGTGCATTATGCTAATATGTTTGTAGACATTGCACGCTGCAAATGTCCTAATATATCGCTTATCCTTGTTCCTGCCCAAGATACGGAATGAATTAGAGCAAAGGTGGGATTACATATCTCCAGTTCCAAAGACCAAGATCCTCCATGCAGTAATTCCTGTTGCTCCATTTATTATTGAGTATCAGCATTATTCTTTGTCCCCAAAAAAGTCTGTCCATAATTTCCGAGATGAAGTTGCAATTTCTCTCATTAGAAATACAAATGTCTCAATCATAATTCTACTTTGTTTCAAGGAGACTTTGCTTTGGTTTCTTTTGCTGGAAAAGTGCCAACGATTCTTTGTAGGACATGTAACACAAGTTGATGTACTGTATGTAGTAGAGCATGTTATGAAATGACGTTTTTGAGAAAAACTAATCAGTGTGTAAATTTTTTACTTTCCTACAAAGGAGGACAAGAATTGGGTTGAAGCAAGCCAAGTCATTAGGAAATACCGTCACCTAATAATATTGATAACAGGGATAGGTACTTTTTACACACACCTCTCTATGAAGCACAATGAGAAGGCCTACATTCTCAACTTGTTATTCCGTTACTTTTCAATTTAATTTTTTAAATAAGTAAATATTCACTAAATGTAACTACTAATATATCATTGTATAGCTGATAAGTTGGTCTAAGTGGTCTAAATTTTGTAGTTTCTACATGTGAGTGGTTGGGCTGAGTTTGTACTCTTTTCATGTTAAGTCAGATAACTGTGTCTGAACTATGTTATTTTGTTAACAACTAATAATTAACTAGTAAATAATATCAAAGTGTGAAAAAAAATTCAAGGTTATTAGAATAAAGTATATGTTGTTTTGTAAAGAATTTAATAGAAATTTGATTTATGTGAATTGTTCTTATCAAATTTTCTTTGAAATACTAAAAGAAAGTTTAACATTGTCATTTTGTTACTCGTGGAACTGCCCAACAAGGTTTTGAATTTTTTACCTACAAATCTTGAAATTGAATCTTAGAAAACATGGTAAACATAAGAGGTTCACCCATCACATAAATTCTTAGAGTAGTCATGGAAAATAAATATAGAAACTATATTATAGTTTTTGTTATGATGCATTAATTATAACATTCATGCATTGAGTTATGTGATAAATTTATGATCTGCGGTCAGGTTAAGTTTTTCCTATAAACACGTTTGTATAAACCACCAATCAGAAGGCGACCTATAAAACCAATTTAAACTCAAAACTAGAAAAAAAAATTGGGTTTATTTTTTGACTCTTTAAAATCCTTAAGGAGTCGAGGCTCCCATCCCTAGTTTGAAGGAAGGTGGCTTCAATGGGACTGCATATAGTAGAAAAAAATATTTAAATAAATGTGCTATTGATGGTTATTTAAGGAGAGCTCTGAAAGTTTTCCCAAAGTCAACCAGGTGACAGGTGTATTACCTCACCTAATACTCTCGCCAAATATGTAATCTTGAGCTGACGTTGCAGACCAGGAACTGCCAACCACAATGACTCTTCTTGTAGCTTCTCCTTGTGTGCCTTTAGGTGTACTGTCAAAATGAAAGCGCTCTCCTCAGGGACAATGCTGACCAGTTGACAGTGAAGGTTAGGAACATTACTAGGCTGGTAGCTCTCTAGGTTCCTGTGTTTCCCAAGTATGTCACAAGAGTCCCACGGGACAGAAACCTTCACTTCATAGAGGTGGTTCAACTTGAGGAAGCCCATGTGAATGGCCACCTCCTCCTCGCCTACATGCTGCACCACCAGTTCGTTGTCCTTGCCGAAACTGTCATTTGCTTCCTCAAAATGAACATGAGCACGCTCTGAAAACACAACATATTATTCTTTCAGACATTTAGATCTTCTATAATAGTAGAACCTAGAGACCCTTTATTAGCGTGAGCAATAGTTACAATTGCTTTTATTCTGCCTAATACATTTTTGTTTGATGTCTGATTGAAATTTACACACATCTTTAATTTAAACTCTAGACCTAACACAATAGGGGACAACTATTTAATATTATTGTTGCTAGCCAATATTTTAGCTCTACTATTTAATATTATTGTTGCTAGCCAATATTTTAACTCTATAAGTAACATGAATCTTGGTCGTCAATTCTCTACGGGGCAAACAATGTATTTTTACTAAACTGGTTCAATTACCTTTTTTAGTGGTAAATTAATGTTCTGGGGTGTAGTTGTTTGATTTGTTTTAGGAATAAGTTAATATAAGTCACTAGTAGCTGATTTGGTCAATGAGCTTAAAGATAAAATGTTTTTAACTTGCTGCTTTTTATTGAACTGTTGTGTGACACTGGACTGAAGGACAACTTAAACAAAGTTTCTTGAATTAGCTTTTGGCCGAGTTGTCATTTGAGTGAAAAAATCTGTGAGATTTCTCATACACTTTGTCATTACCTATAAGTGTGAAACAGGTTCTTCAACATTAGTTTTCCTAAAAAATAAATACAGGAATATATTGGATGTTGAACCATATTTGAGGATAAAATTCACCTTTCTTTCTCCTAACCTTAGGTTTTTGTGTGGACCAAAATTGCATCACACTTCTCATCAAAAAGCATAATTTGATTTGAGGTCCATTTGTTCAGTAAATAAATATTGCTTTCCAAACCTGTCAAAAACTTGTTTGTTGTGATAAAATAAATAGATAACAGAAAGGTTTATATTTACCAAGTTATTTCATATAAAAATACAATAAAAAATTAACTGAATACCCTGTTTGCCCCAGAGGTTTCTGGCGAGGTGGCTCTTGGTGAAGTCCTCAAAAGGAGTTGGCGAGAATTGTGTTTTTGAAGAAATCTAGGCTGTATCCAAATAGTCTACTTATGTGGTGTCACCTTGATTCGTGCCCTTGATAGCTCCATTGGCAATCATGTGACCAAGTGTAGATCTGTCCGAATAATCACGAAGGATGCCTATGCACCCTTGTCGAGGTCTTGGTCAACATGGATACGAAGGCTACCAGCCATGCGCTGTTCTCGTGATGTCAATTGCAGTGTTTGACTGGTAATTGTTTTAGTATTATTGTTTCGTCTGCTATAGCACTGAGTTACGTTTTCTGCCATTTTAAATAAAGTTGTTGTCGTTCAAATAAATTGATTTGATGCAGTCTTTGCTATGAACAGCACTAAGTCTAAATTATTCAAGACTGCACCAAGNGCAGTCTTTGCTATGAACAGCGCTAAGTCTAAATTCTTCAAGACTGCACCAAGTCTAATCAAGGATCCGATTAGGTAGCCTTGGACTATTAGGATACAGCCATAGTGTTCTAAACCATAATTTACATTTTAGATATTCCTAATGTTATAAAACTTCAATAAGCTGTAGGCTCTAAGACATTGACTCTGGTTATATCCGAATAGTCCAAGACTCCCTAGTCGGACCCTTGCATTTTATACTTGATGCAGTCTTGATGATTTTACACTTTTTGCGCTGTTCATAGCGAAGACTGCATCAAACTATTTGAACAGCAACAACCACATTTAAAATGGCAGAAAACTTAAGTGCTCTAGCAGATGAAACGATAATACCAAAACAATTGCCAGTCAAACGCCGTAATCGACATCATGAGAATAGCTGGTAGCCTTTGTATACATGGTGACAAAGACCTCGAGAATACTGAACAGGTATCGCTCACGACTATTCTGACAGATCTACACTTGGTCACATGATTGCCAATACAGCTATCAAGGGTACGAGTCAAGGCGACGCCGTGTAAGTAGACTATACAGATACAGCCAATTAATACAAAAAGTTACATGACATGAATTTAACGCCTTTGCCCCTCCCCCCACCTCCCCTCCGTTGTAACGACCCCTTTTGTTGTTTGTGTCTTTTTATCATTAATAGGCCCATTAATGAAATGAAACTTACATTAGGCCTAATATCATTCTATTGGATAAAATGGAATGACTAACCTTTATCAGCCATGACAAGGTGTTACTTTACATTGCTTGTTAGTAAGAAAATTATTTACCAAATCAACTAAAATAAAAATTCATTGCCACATCATATAGCTGTAAATCAGAGATAAAGATAAGTAACTTTGATAACAGTCTAATAAAGGTTTTAGTATTGATCCGATAAGCCTATCTTAAGTTGGTTAGCCCATTTTTTTAAACAAACTTATTTCCTTCTTCTTTTCATTGGACATCCATCTCCAAAGCAGCGTTGCCAGATACTCTCCAGCGATATAACATGGACCTGAAATGGATTGTATTTTGACGGGTAGGTTTCTACTTTCTAACATTATATTGATAAACCCACTGAATCTCATAAAAAATTAATAATTAATGTAAAATTTGTTATTTCATAGTAGGGCCACAGGATATTACTATCAGTAAACATCCTAAAATTGGATTTTACAGGTGGTGAAATTATATCAAAATTAGTATCCAGATAATCCCATTGATCTCTATAATATAACTGGATGGACATCTGAGGCTGAAATTTTAGAGCTGCCGTTTGCATACCATTGTCTAAGAGAGAAGGAAACTTTCGGGGATCTCTTTCTCTCTTACACCCATACAAGGCAATGTGGCATTTTGACATCATTCATTAATTTTTATGAATATATGAGATAAATCAATGCATGATTAGTTAAATGAAATAAATATGTTAGTAAAAGCTTTGAAGAACATAACAAAGTTCGAAACTGGTTAGTTTTTTATTTAAATAAGTTGATGTAGCCTACTATATACAATGATTTTTGAAGGAAGCTCACTTGTAAGGCTTTATCTCGTACCAGAATTCTACCCTATAATTGTGTTTAGGTAGAACAAAAGACCTTCCAGAGGAAAATGTCTACTTCCATTCTAAATGGCCTTTGATCCTACCAAAATATGATATATATGATAGTATTTAATACGAAAAAACGCCTTACAAATTGGAATTATTACTAAAATCAGGGTTTAGTAGATACCATACTTTCTACAAGTCTATAACCTAAATTATCATTTGAACGTAAGACTTCTACACAAAGTATGTTAATCAAACAAATGTAATACAGTTTTTAGCTAACTTGTTTCATTATAGTTATCAAACTTTCAACAAAATATGGTTTCTGAAAGCAATTTACAAGATATGAGCCAACTTTTATTTTAAAATGGTAATATAATAATACTTTCCACAAGCCTATAACCTAAGTGATAGTTTGAATACTTGGCAACTATACAAAGTTGGTCATTCAAACAAATGTAATCAAGTTTTAAGATACATTGTTCATTATATTTATAGAACTTTCAATATAATATTGTTTATGAAACCAATATATAAGCTAACAACCAACTTTAAATATAAGTGGTCGTGGCAGACTGTAAACAGCATTGATGACAACTACATAAAAATTGAAATATATAAGGTTTTATTCGTATTTGTACAGTATTACCTGTAAAACTGGATTCTATATCCTTTAATGCAAATGTTACTTCAGGAAAGTGTGGTATAATACTTCACTATTTTCAAACAATAACACTTGTATTCATCAGAGACATGTTTTCGCATAAGAACATTTAAAGCAACCGTTAAATCTGTCCTCCCCTCAGTGTAGCATACGATACACTTGAGCGTCACGCCTTTGTCCTTGGAATGTGCATGTGTATGTCCATCCAGTTATATTATAGAGATCAATGGATCCTACAGTTGGCAATGCTGATCAAAGTTAGCGACAACTATGGCCAACACCAATAATAATTAAATTGGTCTTGATATATATGACCTTAGATATATGATCAATAGATAGATAGATAGATAGATATAACTATAGTATATTGATTTCTTTGAAAATGTTAAAAAAAAATTAAAAATAGACTTTCTTTGACATTATTCTTTATTTACTACAAAGTTCCATAAAATCGACTAATTTATAAGTGTAATAATGTATGTTTATCAATAAAGAAAAAAAATACTGTTACTAATTTTATTAATTTTTTTTAGTTAGCATTTTATGTCCCAGAGAGCCATGTGGATTTATAAAAGGGACGGTATAAAATAAGTGGCTTTGCACAGTAACTATGAATAGATACAACTGATACTCGGAAAGCAACAAATATTATATGGTATTATTTCCCATGTGGAAAAAAACAAATCTGTCCAGGTCTGGGCCAGATCTGAATATAATTGGAAGATAATTTACAATCATGTATTGATATTAATTTACTTAGAATTTTGCTTATTATAGGTCTATATAGGTCTACACCTTTCATATTTGAGAATCAATGGGATTAAATTAAGGCCATGCATTATTATTGGGCGTGGAAAAATGGTTTATTCAACCATCAACTTGGTTTAAAATAAGGTATGCTACCTAAAATTATTACACACAACTTTCGTCAAGCTAGGGCATATTTCCCAACACAATTTACCACATGGTCTCATGGGTTATGGAATTTAATTAACTTAGAAATATACCCACCTCGATGGCGTAGTTAACTAACACGCTAGTTTGTGTTGAGCTAGAATGGTTTTACACTCTCCCTCCACGCAAATACGGGTTCACTTCCTCTAAATTAAACCTTCTCAACTCCTAACCCATTAGTGAAATTAGTACTTAAGCGTATAAACCGAATGGGTAGTAAGACGTGGTGCTAATTAAAACTTAGAAATTATTATTATTAATATTATTATTATTATCATTATTATCACTATTATTATTATTATTATTATTATTATTATTATTATTATTATTATTATTATTATTATTAATTAGACATCACACAAAATAAACAGAATCACGTTAGGACATGTTTCCCCACAAAATTTACCACATGACCCCATGGGTTTTGGAATTGTATTAACATAGAGAAACTTTTTTTTTTTTCATTAGTTAGACATCGTACAAAATAAACAGGGTCAAAATTGCAAAATAATATCCACATAAATTTATTTATAACTAATTTAACGTGTTAATTTTCAAGATCCTAAACAAATGTAAATAATAAAACAAATTATCAAGTTTTGGTAGGGTTATTTTTGTTTAAAATGAAGATATTCATACAATATAATTTAATATTTACAGTTTAAAGCCGTATCTCATGATACTAGCTCGTACTTAAAATCCAGTGTGCTAGCTAGCATTAGCTAGCAGATCATCATCTAGCGTCGTGTGAACCAGAAAAAGTATACTGGTTCGGCCTCTTGGTACTGGCTACCTTAGTCCATACTAGTTGTGAGGATAGAACAGGCGCTATTTTTGTACTAGTTACGACACTAGTCATTTTTTAGAACAAAGTATTTAAACGAACATAATCAAACCTAATGTAACCTATTCTTCATATATTTACAATGTTCAATAGGTTAGTAAAATTTTAAATAAATTAAGGATAGGTTATGTTAGATTGTTCTATTAAATATGTGTTCTAAAATAATTATAGACCGCGCACCAGAGCAGTAGGCTCTATTTATTTTAGAACCCGCACTACTCGCACCAGGCTCTGGTACGCGATCTACCGTTTTTAGATAACAATTTTTTTATTAAATATGTTGTCACTAAAAAGGTTTTATCCTATTTATTTATTTTAGAACAAAGCATTTAATAAAATTTAACATAGAATTTAACCTAACGTAATTTATTCTTAATATATTTAAATATTCCTGTAAATATATGAAGGATAGGTTATATATATTTAATTAAAAACATGTCATTTAAAAACGACAAACTGCGTTCCAGAACCAATTTTAATCTAAATAAACTTGATAGCATGACAACCTTGGGTGTTTTTTTTAGAATATAAAGGGGGCGTAGGCCTAAAAAAGACCATTTGTGTATCAAGGATACTGTACTTGGACACCCATGGGCTTAGGGGCCTCTGACCACATCGTAAATAAATGAATACAAATTTAAGGAGATACTAAACGTTAATAGTAAGAGACTTCATCCAATCAGAAAATTCGAAAGAAAATAGTCTACAGCACGGAGCTAGCGTCAAGCAGTCAGCTGATTAAAGAAACCAAAAACAATTTTGTTAAGAAAACTTCTAGTATTTATACTAAAATGTAGGTCAAGTACAATCACAAGAAATATATTTATAACTTGATTTCAACTATCAAACTTAAAATAATAAGTGTTTGCAATAGCCTGAAAATGCAAAACAGATGTAGGTCTACTAATATGTTGGATGAAAACAAAACAAGCACTTTTAATTTATTTATTAAGCACTGCGTCCTACTACAAATACTAACTACGCTAATGGATTCGTAATTGGGAATTTTCATGTGGACCTCTTTTTTTTTCATATACAAAGAGTACCTTGATAAACGAGGGTATTCTGGAGAAGCCAAATCCACGTTTTTTTTTATCGAGAATGAACAATAAGGTTGGCAGGAGGATAGCTGATCCTCAACCCCACCAGTCTAAAATATGAGGCTTCCCTGCTGATTAAAAATGCTATGACTAATTAGGTATATGATAACACATTAAAATTCTTTATGGTTGATTTTAAATTACCTATTTTTACTTAGTGTAAAATACTTAAAAAGTGTTTTGTTTTGTTTCAGGAAAGGCTCCTTTCTTTGCTCACCACCATCACCCACATAAATAATTTGTAATTTTAACCCTTCCAGTGTTGATGGAAATAATAAGCTTTACCCTTACATGCTCAATTTTTTCCAACCAAGATTATAACAAAAAAATCTTTTTTTTATTAGATGCAAGATCACTAAGCCCACTGTCATTTTCATCACTAACACAGAAAAACGAGTGATCGAGGATTGTTCTGTTTTTGACACGTAAAGCAAACTAAGTTGAGGTGGAATATATTGTAAATGACACTTGAACAAATTTTAATTGGCGGAATATTTCGTAAATGACACAGGAAGGGTTAAAAATATAGAAATATAGAGATATAGAAAAATAAATTAACTTTTTTTATTAAATTATTTAGTGACGACTAATGAGATGAATATACTTCTATTTTAAAAAATGTAAACTAAATTATATGCACAATTAACCTGTTATTCTTTATCATAGTTACTTAATGTATCTTTTATTAATCATAATTACAAAATATAACCATAATGCACCTTTTATTCTTAAATCATAATTTTTAAAAAATTGATTGAATTCTCTTGTAAATATGTGTTTTTTAATCACTAGATCTCTCAATTCCATGATTTAAACTTGTGAACCAACATATACTATAGCAACCCAGAAAGAACCTGAGTAAAATACCATAGCAACCCAGAGAGAATCAACCTCGAACCAGAGCAAGATACCATAGCATCCTGTAGAGAGCCAAATCAGACTAGAGCAAGATACCATAGCAACCCAGAGAGAATCAACCTCGAACCTGAGTAAAATACCATACCATTCCAGAGAGAACCAACACCAACCAGAGTAAAATACCATAGCATTCCAGAGAGAACCAACATGGACCTTAGTAAAATACCATACCATTCCAGACAGAACCAACACCAACCAGAGTAAAATACCATAACATTCCAGAGAGAACCAACACCAACCAGAGTAAAATATCATAGCATTCCAGAGAGAACCAACACCAACCAGAGTAAAATATCATACCTTTCCAGAGAGAACCAACACCAACCAGAGTAAAATACCACAGCAACCCAGAGAGAACCAACATGGACCTGAGTAAAATATCATAGCATTCCAGAGAGAATCAACACCAACCAGAGTAAAATATCATAGCATTCCAGAGAGAATCAACACCAACCAGAGTAAAATACCATACCATTCCAGAGAGAACTGACCCCAACCAGAGTAAAATACCATAGCATCCCAGAGAGAAACAACCTTGAACCTGAGTAAAATATCATATCATTCCAGAGAGAACCAACATAGACCTTAGTAAAATACCATAGTATCCCAGAGTGAACCAACGTAGACCTGAGTAAAATAATATAGCTTCCCAGAGAAAACCATCACGAACCAGAGAGAACCAACATAGACCTGATCAAAATACCATAACATCCCATAGAGAACCAACACTAACCAGAGTAAAATACCACAGCATCCCAGTGAAAACTAACACCAACCAGAGTAAAATACCATAGCATCCCATAAATAACCAATACCAACCAGAGTAAAATACCATAGCATCCCATAGAGAACTAACACCAACCAGAGTAAAATACCACAGCATCCCATAGAGAACCAACACCAACCAGAGTAAAATACCATAGTATCCCAGAGAGAACCAACACAAACCAGAGTAAAATACCATAGCATCCCATAGAGAACCAATACCAACCAGAGTAAAATACCACAG
>CABFWB010003652.1:26647-43286 GCA_902151455.1 Timema bartmani
TTTTTTTTTAAGTACAGTATACATATAGATTCCGCTCAAATTATTACATCAGTTGCTACAAAATTTCAGCTACCTTTTCACCCACATATCACTTGGGAAAAATTATTTTCCAGAATGCACCTCTTAACTTCTTTTTTAAAAAGATTAAGTTTCTTCATCTTTATTTCTTGTGGTATTATATTGAAAAATTTTAGTCCCTTGATCTTTATTGAGTAGAGTCCAAAAGTAGTGGTGTTTACTCTGTTCTGGAAATAATTATCCAGACTTCTTGTAAAGTAGTTCCCCTTTTTGTGTTCCCCAATTTTTAGGTTACTAATAGTTAGGTTGTTTTCAAGTTTATATACCATTACAACCGTATCAAAAAAAATAGCTTCTGTTAATTTCAAAATACCCAAACTTTTGAGTTTAATGTCGCCGTCCACACCATATATCATGGAAATTTATGTAATCACATAATGTTCACTTACCTACACATAATGAATAATTTTTAATAAAGAAACAATTATTTAATGGTATAATTATTGTTTTTACATGTTTCATAGCCAATGGTGATTTAATATACCTTAGGGAAAACATAACAAATCATCAACTAAGTAAATATTTATGTGGCTAGCTGACGTAAGTTAAAAGTCAAATATATCAAAGTTTCCAGAGGATCCAGGTTCCACGACTGTATAGGGTTGTTGTAGGTACCTAGTACTACCTATACCAAAAAGTTTGCTCGTGCCGCAATTTCAAATATAGAAACTGCGGCACCTTAAACTTGGCGATCTTATAGGGCTTGTTGAATGCCTGATGTAAGTTCAAAGTCAAATATCTCAAAATTTCCAGAAGATCCAGGTTCCACGACTATGTAGGTTTGTTGTAGGTACCTAGTACCACCTATACCACCAAGTGTGCTCGTGCCGCAATTTCAAAACTTGGTGATCTTAAAATGAGGTTATGTTTTCTAAAGATCGTATTTTCTTTAACTTTGCGCAAGAACCACATTTTTATACATAAGATTTAAAAAATGTACCAATTTTTATGATTATTTATATTGATCATGATTTTTAAAGGCCTTGATCAATTCATTACTTATTTTTAATAAAATAGTATCGGGCTATAATTTCTTTAGCATTAATCTTTTTTTGTGTCGGTATCTATGATGTATTTTAGAAGCATATCTGCTCTCGTTTGCTATCTATGATTTATTTTAGAACCATATTCTATTGTTGGTTCTATTAATTTTTCTAATGTTGGATAAAAACGGTTAGTGTATTGTGGATGTGAAGCTTTTCAGCCCGCTCATTAAACAGAGTTTTAATAAATAATAATTATTGGTATTTTAATTCGTAAATCAAAAGACATAATGGTGTTATTAAAATTTCTATGATGTTTCGTATTGTAACGACTTGATTTAATAGCTAAAAAATAATCTAGGTTTGCTTATAATTAGTGAAATATTTATTTAAAGTTGATTAGAAGACATTAATTCTAGAGATTATTTTTTTGTGTTTCAATACATTACCTATTTAATAAGTATTAACTACTTTAACGTTAACGTGTTATTTACTTTCATTAACTTTCCGATATTTTATATGAGTGTTTTACTCTGTTTTCAGCTGGAAAACATAGTTTCGTCAAAATGGATGGTTCTCAAGATGATTCTAATGTAAGTACTCCATATGACAGTAATGTTTTATAGGTCTTGTTCTTTAAAACCTATTCCTAAAGTATTTACGGACTACTTATTGTAAACTGTATTATTATATTAATCGTGGACGGTACAAATCGCGCAATAAAGGCAATTAAAAAAAAAGATTAATAGGCCTATAATAATATTTTACATAATTTGGTGAAACAAGATTGTACACAAATTAGAATGTGTTAAAAAGAAAAAGAAAAAATGAATACCCTAGTCACGGGATGCCTGTTGACCATATTTGGTTGCATGTCTGGAAAATCTACTCGCTCGCAAACTGTTGAGTCTGTATGTATGTTTTCATAGTTCTAATAAAACAAACTTCATTGTTAGCATTCATTAAATCTGGTCGTATACTTTAGCAGTCACTTCAGACAGTTATTCTAAAGTCTTTATTAACGTTAGCCAAATGGGTTATGATCCCAGATATTCTCTAGCTCTTACTTACTTGTGATCTTGTGTGTTATACTTTTGATCCTGCACGCTTAAACGAATATGACATTGGATGGTGTGTACCATCCACAATTAATTATTTAAGAAACAACAAATAAGTTAGTTTATTTTATCCCTAATAAAAACTACTGCACAGTATTTTAATTCATTAATGCATGAATGGTTAGGTTTAGCTAGGTTAGGAAAGTATCTTAATAATGAATTTATTAACTTTGTTAACTTATTAATGGCATGACATCAACATACAGGTGGTTCAAAAGTCATTTTCCCCTCTTATTAATTATTATTTAAGGGGAAACTGATTCTTGTACCATCCTTTATACCTCTTAAAAATGTTTGAATTGATCTTTTGTTTAGTTGTACTGTGCGGTCATTATCGACAACTTATGCTACTTTGTGATACTGATAAATTTACTTTGTGTTTTAGTTTAAGGTGTGCAACATGTTTTAGAACAGTCATTATGAAAAACTTTTTTCAATAAAATATGTGTAGACATGCCAATACTTCTGGCTATTATATAATTATATACTTTATATGAATGAAAATATGTGAGAAATCTTACTCTTACTAAGGTAATTTTTAAAAAAATTCTTTGTTTTATTTGATGATCCATATTTTTCAATTTGCAAAAAATATGGCAATCATCAATATTCCGTTAGTTAAAAAAAAGCCAAAAATAGGACTGATGGGTACCATCCTCTTCTGTCTTCTTGGATGTGTAATAATAATTAAATATATATATATATATTGTGTTTCTTAAGTGTGATAGTTTGTGTCCTATTACCTATTTAACATTCTTACCTCGTGTAGCCTATGCCATTTTATATAGTTTCCATTGATGAGCCTTGTGTGTACACATGATGTCCATATTGTTTAGCTAAGTTGTTAGTATGCCTGCTAAACAAGGCTTTCTCCGAATAGTCTCAAGGTTTCTTGCGAGGATCCTTGCGTTATCACCTTGACAAAATATACCCTTGCCACACACTTTTAATGAAAGATTACATCAGATTAATTGAATGGTTGACACTCCTTGTGACTGCAGTGCTACTGCCTAGCAGCTTTATTAGAAACTATGTTTAGCACCATCTACAATCGCTTATGATAGCGATGAGATTATCAAACTAAAATACACAAATTCTAATTTTTTTATTTTATTAATACGTCTTAAATTGTTTTCTTGTGTTCTTACAAAAATATGGCAGGAAACATAATCTATATTCTCTAGCATCCTTGATGACAATTTGTATGGATCTCCACTTCTCCACATCCCTATCAATACAAATGACAATAAAACTTACAAGGGTGCATGACAAGGTGACAATACATAAGTAGAGAATTCAGATACAACTTAATCAAAAGTCCCCGAGTTCGAGTCTCGGCAAAGCTGACAAATTGATCATTGGTTAAATTCCACCTTCTCTTTTTTAGCCACTATAAATTAACAGCCATAAGACTAAGGGCTACGTCTGTACTAAGATTATTAGTCATGTGCTTACAAGAGATATATTTAGTGATGGTGAATAACCAGGTTAGTAAAATTGTTAGATAAAACATGATCCAATTGAAACAGTCTTCTCAATAAAACAAAAACAAAATAAACCTAAACAATCTTTAAAATAAGATCAGATGTGGATCAACACCACTCATATATTTAAGGGTGAAATGGGAAGGATAGAGTAAATGCACCCATGTTGGTAGCTAGGAGGGGGATGGGAAAGATGAGAAAACTACAATTAATAACACATTTGGAAAATCACCTCCACTGTACCTGATCAAGAATTTCTTGGTCACCATAAGAGCTGTGTTTGATTATTCTTTTCCAAAGGTCCTATCTTAACAGCTCATTAACATATTTAGCTTTGCTTTTATTTAATTAAACATTCACACTGACAGGGAAAACCTGGAAAAGTCAGGGAATTTTTTAATTTCAGGGAAAAAAGGAAATTCAGGGCATTTAATAAAAAATAAGGAAAAGTGGGGATTTTAAATACTTCACTAATTCTGCACTTAAATATATAAAATGATAGTGAGAACAGGGTTTCTTTTATGACATATTTACACAGACACAAATAATACCTTAAACATTAACTACTGTACTATAAAATTAACTTCTAAGTATGTTGATAATTAGCCATTTTGATAGTTTTTGAAAATATGTGATCAATGTAAAAACAGAAAAGCTGCAAAAAGGTTGTGTCGATAAATGTTGTCTGTAAAACCTGGGGAAGTAAGGAATTTTATAGTAAACGCTTTTAGCTACTCTTTACAGTGTTAAATGTAAATAACACGTTTGTACCACATCGTCTTTTAGGACCCATAAGTGAAAGGCCTGGAGTCCCTATGGTGTGCTTTGGTAAAAGTACCAGCTTTAAAGGTACATTTACACTGGAGTGAACATGAGAGAACACGAGCGAAGGAGCATTTGGAAAACATTCGCTGACATTCTCTCCTGCTCTATTCAGAGCTGTTAAGATATGTTCGATCGTTATTTAGACTGCGCATAACAACTAGAGAATCGTCGTTAACAGCCATGTTCGCAAAAGATCCACCCCTTAGCGCCCATCCCCGATGTAATGCTCCCCTCCTTAGACCTTTCCTGTCTAAATTAGGATAGTAAGGAATTAATTTTTTCTTCACTTCTGATGCTCCAGCTTCAACTAGGTCTGCAATGTCCTTCCAAGCTGGGACTGTTGGGTCGCATAAACATTTGTGTGCATGGTACTCCTCAGTTAAAACTAATGTGCTTTCCTCAGACCACTCCATTATGCACTACTACAGCAGAAAACAACAGTCACTACTAAATGATGAGTATTAAACAAGTATGATCAATAAAGCTTAGAGCTGGAGATGTAGATACATAAAAATAAAAGATGTAAAGTTGTACGCGAGCAACATCTGAATTGCGAGACTGTTTGCACCAGAAAAAAAATGAACAGGGGAGAGCACGCATGTCCTTTAAATTATTCGCTCAAAGACCGAAAATGGATGGATCATCAGCGAATGTGATCCGAACATGAGCGAACACTGCTGAATTCTGTTCTTTCATGTTTGCCCGCATTGGCAAACTGTTAACACCCAAGTGAATTCTTCATTCGCTGATGCTCGCTTGCTCGTATTCTCTCACATTCGCTCTGGTGTAAATATTCTCTAAGATGACGAGCATTTACTACCTCTACTGAAGAACATTTGTGTGTCCCAGATGCCAGAACAGCCGTTCCATGAGCGGATCCAGAAGCAGCAGTTAATGATTGAACAGCAGAGGCAGGAGGAACTTTTACGGCTCCAACAGGTATTGGACATAGACGTTCACTAGTTAATCTGGAACACCTTTTCTTTATCTTGGAAAAAAATCTCTTAAATTTAAATCACTACTTTTTTTTACATATAAAAAGTATAATGTATATTGGAACTATCTGAATTAACACTATTTGTTAAAATTATCAACTGCACAACCTTTGGTACATAAATACACAAAAGTTGTTGCGGTAACTTGTTGAGTTGTTGGGTATACAACAACAACAACTGTTTACAGCTTGTGGCCGGGTCATTTTAGTTGGGTATCAATAGATGATTATTGTAATATGTTTAATGTAGTAACTGTGCAAACAACTTTCTTGTGTAATTTCTAGGAATAAGCCCGGTTAGCTTACAACCAAATTCTGTCCCAAATGAGTCAATTTTTAGAGCTATAATGCTGTTTACTGTTGATTTAGCCCAATATAATTATTGGACAAATCTAGCATCCAGACATCAGATCATTAATATACCACAGTGTGAAAAAATTGTACCTTTGTAGGGAAGTTCATTTCTTTCTCTTGCCATATTTTCTAAGATTTGTATAAGAGATTCAAGATTTGTGGATAAAATTATAATATAGATTCAGGAAAATGTGGAGTCGACCCATTTCTAATAATTTATCACTTCATTTTCATATGATACCATTCTCAGCCTCTCACTGTTAAACTGTTCAAACCTGCTTCGGTGGCTGTATGGTCTAAGGCACTATTCTCACAGTAGACTTGACTGCTAATGACTGTGAGATCGAGGTTCAAATCTCTGTTAGGTGTACTGAGGGTGGTTTTTCCAAAAAGGTTTTCCACTTTCCCTCCACACAAATGTGGGTACACTTCCTCTAAATACAACCTTAATCCCTAAAACCGTTAGCATAATTAGTACCTAAGCTTATAACATGAATGGTTAGTAAAACATGGTGCTAATAAAAAATAACTATTCCACTATAGGCCTACATAATTTGTTTATATTAATTTAAAAGGTTATTTTAATTGCCTTGTTTGTGTGTATAGTCTGCAATGGCGGAAAAACAACAAGAGGAGCAAGAGCGCCAACTAAGGCAGCGTCGCCAGGAGGAGGAGTTGTTCCGCCTGCAGCAGGAGGCTCTTCTCGAGAAACAGAGGGAGCTGGTAAGTGTGCCACAGGGGTGGAATAAATGGCATCAACATGTTGTATAATCTTAAGTAGTTTTAATATTGTATATGGAGCGTTAACAAATTAGCGATTTAAAAAACCCAGAAAAGTTGAAAATTTAAGAACATTTTAGTAAATATTCAGTAATTTTGCAAAATTAAAAAATACTTTAATAGAGATTTAACTTACTTTTATTAGAGAATTTATGAAAGAACTAGAACTTTTTATCAACCATAAAAAAAAATCAAATATATTTTGAAAAATGACAAATTGAACCCAGAGTCTTTGAATTGGATCCGACACCTTAACTCATTTGGTAGCGTGTCTGTCTACTGAGCTAAGGGTCCCGAGATCGATTCCCGGCATGGCCGAAAAATTTATCATTGGGGAAATGTGGGTTTAACCTTTCACAGTAATGAATTGACGTCCGGGGATTGGATGTTGTCCCTGTCCTAGTCTTAAGTTAGATTATAAGGCGTAGTAAGCTACGGCAGGCCTAGCAAGCCGGTAGTGGGAAATATATGGCTTGAATTAAAACTGACCCAGGCCACAGGCTGGAAACAGTGATGGATGTAAAGTAAATTCTTTGAATTGACATGCCAAAGCTCCATCACTGAGAGATCTGGGTTCTTGCTGTTATCAGGTTCATAAATTACTCAATTTTAAGGCAGAGTCTATGATGGACATGTGAAATTGTCAGTTAATTCATAGTTATAAAAACAATCACAGTGACAGTAGGTCGGCTTTTTGTGCTAATTATGTTGATGGTTTTAGGGATGAGGAAGATTATAGTTAGAGGAGAAGCTCTCGCATTTGTTTAGCGGGAAAAGGAAAAATCATTTTGGAAAAACCACCCTCAGTACACCCAACCAAGGTTCGAACCTCGGTCTCCCCATCATCAGGAGTCTAGTCTATTGCGAGAGTAGCACTTAGATCATGTGGCCACTGAAGCAGGTTGCTTCTGGGGTAGCTTTTATGGCCTACAAATATTTTTCAAAATACTGGTAATGAATGACCCTGAGCATAAAACAAACTTGTACAGTTTGGTGGTAAAGCATTGGCATACTAGGCCAAAATCCTCTAGTTTGATCTCAATGTCTGGGTGTCATTTTTTAATATAGATTGGGGTGAAAAAAATTGTAACTTCAATCTAATTATTATATAGTATTTATATTATTTTCTTTTTTCTCTGGTAAATATATAGGAAAACATACACTATAATTTAGCACTATCAAATGTTTCTGAAACCTGCTTTGTTGGTCGTATGGTCTAAGGCATCACTATCGCGATATATTAGACTACCAATAACAGGAAGATTGGGGTTAGAATCTCATTCAGGTGTACTGAGGGTAGATTTTTCCAAAAATGGGTTTTCACTCTTTCACCACACAAATGTGGGTACACTTCTTCTAAATCCAACCTTTCTAATCCCTAACTCATTGGCATAATTAGTTCATATAGTGTAAACCTGTACAGGTAGTAAGACCCGCGGTGCTAAAGATATTTACATGAATATTTTGATAAATTTTCCACTGAAACTTATTACAAGTACCTACCCTTCTTTTTTCCCTGAACAAGAACGTGGGGTTTGATTTTCTTTTGCTCATCCTGGGTTCAATATCTAGTCCTTGCCGACTCCAGTCCATATCCTCTAGGTTCATTTATTGTGTAGCATTAGTTACAAAACAAAGCTGATAGAAGACGATGTAGAGTGACCAATTTACCCCATTGCACCATCAAAGCACCACACGACGGCTCCACAATACTACAACACATCCTATCAAGGCCGTGACGCGCCAAGAACTGACTGAGCCGACCGAAGTTGGAGTGGTGATCACTAGGAGGCGGGCAGTGATAGAACAATCCAAAGTGATTGAGAAAGGAAGTTGTTCCGGTTCTAGCCCATCGAAGAGTGTTTTTGATTGATGGAGCTCGTTCTCAGAGCTTCACGAACATGTGTTTGGTCATGCGTTTCTCCTCCCACATGACCCAATTATGTTCCTAACCTTCCCCTTTCTCTGGGTCTAATCACGTCACCGGCGCTCTTGGTAGAGGAGAATGTAGCATTGGCTGTGCATTGGTGAAAATGAAAAGGAAAATTAATGTTTCGGCTTAGATAATTTTTTTATTATGTAACCGTTAAAAATTCTCTTTCGGCTTATTAGCTTTCTTTTTTTTTTTAATTCTGCAAAATACTCTGATAGTGGAAATTGAGTTAAATTTGATCGTTGTTGATTTGTAAAGATTTTCAAAGAATGTAGTCAATAATGAACACTGAGATCGTTGCTGGGATTGATATATATTGATAGTTTAATATTACAGTATGAATTATTTTTGATCTTAGAGATGGATGGAAAAATAATTCTAAAGTAATATCTTATATTTAATTATTTTTGTTTAGTACAACTTAATGTAAATTTTCTACTGATATTGAACTATTATTGCTGGTCTTAACCTAATTATTGAAATATTGTAAGATTTTATTGTGAGTAAACTTAATGTGTCTTTCTTATTTATTCATGGAGAATATTTAGTATCTTTGGAAAATTAAGGAATTAAGATTGGTTTTGGTAATATTTGTAGATAAATGCCTTAATACTTTTGCATTAGTTTAGTCGTATAAATGACCAAGAAACAATTTTTGGTACTAAATATAACTAAATGTCATGTAAGAAAAGCCATGGAAATAACTCTTGCTCTTTTTAGAATCTATAGGAAATTATACTTATTTAAATCAGATTTGTTTATTATCCCTATCTATTTATTGGGGATGAATTAAAATTATCTATTACTCTTATGGTTAAATTCACTCAAGCGGATCATTCTATTAATTGTGTAAATAGAGATTTATTCTTTTGAATGATGAGATAAATATTTTTTGGACTATAATTTTTTATTTTGTGATTATGTTATAAGAGAACCTCGGACTTGATCAATGCATATAATATTGAAGTAAATTAACTGATATTACTGAATACTGAGATTTGAAGTAACTTTTAATATATATATATATATAATATATTTAATCTTTAAAATATTCTAACAATACGCCATTCATATTTATTATATTTACCATTATATGTGGTTTTCATACCTTTTTAAATATTATTATAATAAATAAACAATTTAAAACTGACCTCTTGTATTTCCTTAATTTTGTGATAAATTGGTTTTTTTTATCTTAAGAGCACCCATAGGTTATTTTTTTAAATTTATATTTAACTATGTCATTAGGTTTCTAAGATTAGATCACAAGGGATGACCGTTTATAAATAGTTTCAGCGACTGGGTGAGTTGCATGCGTCTGAGGAACAGTAGTCTGTTCTCAGACTATTGTGACTTATGTCACTCAAACAACTCACTCTGAATTGTTTAATTCTTTTTTGTTTCTGTTTGGGCCTTCTGCATAATTTGTTAGTAAAGGACGTTACAATTGTTGGGGACCGGTGATCTATTTTTTTGACGCATGTCATGTGTTTTTGACATGCAGCAGGCTATGAGCATCCCGCCCCCCATCTCAGTGACGCCTGTACTGCCACCTCCACCACCAACCATCTCGGGCATGATGCCGCCTGGTATCGACATGACTGCTCCACCTCCAAACACACCCATAGCACCGCCTCCACCTCAGATGAGAGGCCCGCCCCCCGCTGTGGCGATGCCGCCACCTCCGGGTATGGAGGTATGACATGCTTCTGGCTCTCTACTCATTAGGTTATTTAGGACCTCTCGTCAAGGCTCTATTAATATATGGAATTTAAAAAAATTAGACTACTTACCAGGAATTCTTAGAGATTCAAGATTCAAGGATTCGAAAAAATATTGGATTTGAGATTCAGAAAAATTAAATATATGTTGGTTTTTTTTTTGTTTTTTTCAAAATCTTTTGAACTTAAATTTGTTTTAGAGCTCCAATACTGTTTATTGGTGTTTCGGACCCAATATAACTATAGGAGAGTCTAAACAACCATGCCCTAGCTAGTGGTTCTTAATCCTTTTTGGGTCACCGACCTGTATGAGAATCTGACAAAGGTCGCGGACCCCCTTCCCATAAAAATGGACGTAATACACTTTCAGAAAATTTTGCTTACTATCTATCGCTTTAATACAAAAGTGTCTACCCTTGTAAACCTAATATCCACCTTTTTTACTGGTAAAAATTTACAAATGAGGACTTTAATAGCAATGCAATGGCCTTAAGCTGTGCAACCGCTAATCATATTTCAAAAGTTTTAACCGCATGTCAACATATTTTATACGAAAGCATTGAACATTTTTGACCCAATAGTGACCTCTTTTATTGGTCAAAATTTACAAATGAAGACTTTAATAGCAATGCGACGACTTGAAGGTGTGGAACTGCTAATAAAATTTCAATTTTCTCTAATCATAAGCTGTTTGAATCCCTGAACCAAAAGTCGAAATTTTCATAGCAATAATAATAGCAATAAAACACCTTATTGATGGTTCAGACACATTATAATTATAGGACATAATTAACGACCAGATCTTAGGCCATTCATTTAACACTAAACGGAATGTATGAACAAAATAGAATAATATTTCGGCACTTTTGCCTTTATCAAACACAAAGAAGAGAGTACAAATAACACAAACACTGGATTACTCCATTTTGTGTTTGATAAAGGCAACAGTGCCGAAATATTATTCTATTTGTGTTAAAATGTGTGTGTGATTACTTCTACTAAAGAAGACAGAAGAAAGGAAGAAGATGTCACCTTTGTACATTGGATTCTTCCCACATTCATCCTCTTTCCCTAAGTGGGCTTTCTTCATCAAATTTACTCTTAGTTGTTTATTTTTCCTTTTTCTTAAGTTCTATCAATTTCCTTTACTATAAAATTATTTAGCCATTGAGCCACCTCATTTTTATACATTTTATGATCAAATAATGTAATTTTCAACTAGTAATGCATTTTAAATATGAAATTTATCACTACATTTATAAATTGCATAATATATATTTTATATCGATAAAATTTTCTATATCACATATTATTAATGTCACATTTTACTCAAATGCAATGTTATTCTGCTATCAAACCCAATCGCTAAATGAGGATTTGACAGGCCTAATATTGGCCTAATATAGGTCTTATGTAATAATAAGAACAATTTTGTGCTACATTGGTGCTTTCCTCAGTGTAGTCTATAAGATCATATATCCGTGTTAGTCATGGTTTCAAAATAGGAATCGGGTAAAGAACAAAAATAAAATATCAATTAGAAAAAATAACATAAATTTTAAAACTCATTGAATTATTGAATTTTTCAATTGCCATACTAACCAAATATAATATTTATTACCCTTCACATAGCACAAATTCGTCAATCATAAATTAAATGTTACTAACACAATAGAATAACAGGGTAAACATAACAAATACTACACTAATAAATCCCCCAACAATGTTTTCTGCCACATAAATACTGTATGTGTGCTACAAGTAATTAAATGTGAAAGTAAACAAGCGCTACTATTGTTATAATTTAGCAGCTGGTAATTGATAGTTCTCAAAACTAACACCAGATGTCAGAGGTGCACGGGCATACTAGTATGAAAAGTTCAGCGCTCTAACACTCTTGTGGCTATTTCCGACTGTCACAGCAAAGGTAGATAAAGTTTACATTTCGTGGGGTGAAGTCGATTTCCGCAGTCAATGGCTATGATGCTGGGATCGGAAATATCTGATTAACGCAGCCAAAGGATTAAGATGTTACTATTGTGTTAGACTAGACGACCGATGACAGGGAGATTTAGGTTTGAATCCTGGTCGGGTATGCTTAGGGTGGTTTTTCCAAAATTGTTTTCTACTCTCCCTCCACCCAAATACAGGTACACTTCCTCTAAATTCAACCTTCCTCATCACTAACTCATTAGTGTAATTGGTACACATGCGTATAAACTAAACAGGTAATGAATGCTATGCTAAAATAAAATCTGTCTTTTCTAACAAAGAAAGATATCTGTGTGCATGATTGTGATTGAACAGTAATAAAAGGGGAACAATATGTGTTTTTTATATGAAGCCGATGAACATGTCTGTGTCGGGCCCTCCTGGGGTCGAGCTTGATGATGAGTCCCGGGGAAAACTGCCCTCCCTGCTATCCATCAAGGTGGACCCTCCTCCCTCTGACATGAAGGAGGTGAAGCTACCCATGGCGCTAGAGCAGGCACTTGCCTTCAAGACAGAGCGTGCCAAGCAGATTGGCGTGGAAGCTGAGGAGATGGGTGAGAACTTCTTCCTTGTTGGGTCTTTACAATATTGGATATTCTTACTGATAAGCCAAAAATGAGGTATTTTTAAGTGTTTGATAATTTATTTATAATTTGTCATTAATAGGTTTTAGTTCTGGAAATGCTTTTTATTTACTACTATTTAATCATAGTTAACAGCATAAGGGTAAATATTAGAGATGTCGCAATTTTTGTCGTGTTTTGATTATTAAGTTTTTGCCTTACTTTTCACTTCTCAATTAAAATTCTTCAATACCCAGAATTTCAATCTTTTTTCGTGTATCCTACCTCATACATAAATCCATGATATTCATTTATATATGATACTCTAGGCAGTTGCAAAAATTTTAATTGGGTGAATAGTACAAAAGAGGGATGTGTGAAGTTCACTTTTTCAATTTGAAGCTAACTTGAATCAAATATATGAAGTATTATTGAAGCTGAATTAAAGTTCAGATATTCTTTATTATCATGATTGTTTTATGATTTAAAAAATATTATTTTATGGTTCTTTTTACAATTTAATTCATTCAAATTATTTGGAAAATATTTAACTGCACAAATGTTTGTAAAATTTTATTTTATTTTGAAAAATCAAGTAATTATCACAGCTTAAAATTCAATTGTTTCAATTTTTTTCTACGTGAATATTGATTTGTAATTTATAAAACAGCTCAGAATGGCAATAATTGAACATAGAGTATTTTAGCTTTAAATATTTTTATTGGAAAATTGTTGAAGCAGGTTTTTTTTAAGTGAAGTCGAAGCTGATATTTATTTTGAAGTCAAGTCAAAGTTTTATAGCTTTGCAAACCCCTAGGATAAAATTACCAAAACAATCATGCTTGGTCTCTGCAAGATCACTAGAACACAAAATTAATTTTGGATACATTTACCATTTTTTCAGGACTTATTTAATGGCAAATAAAATAATAGTAGATAGAGACATGCAAAAAGTGAGGTTCTTTTTAAAGTAAAAGTGGTGCTATTTTTCTCAAAAAGTGATGATAAGCTTAAAGAGATGTTATTATTTATGTAAATACAAGCTGAATTAGTCATTGTTAAAAAATACAGGATAAAACTGTCTAAATTTTTCGTTCATATTGTTATTTAACTATTTATTAACATATTTGGAGAAAAATCAAATATAAATACGCAAAAAACATTTCACACTTAGTAATATCAAACTCAATATCAATATCATTACCTTCGAGTCTTACGAATAGCACATATAATAACAACACTGAAACATGTCGTCATAGAAGACTAAACTACTATCAAATAAGGAGAAGGGAATAAAAATAAAGAAGATATAATTTTGCCAAATGAATATTGATTTGTAATTTATAAAACAGCTCAGAATGGCAATAATTGAACATAGAGTATTTTAGCTTTAAATATTTTTATTGGAAAATTGTTGAAGCAGGTTTTTTTTAAGTGAAGTCGAAGCTGATATTTATTTTGAAGTCAAGTCAAAGTTTTATAGCTTTGCAAACCCCTAGGATAAAATTACCAAAACAATCATGCTTGGTCTCTGCAAGATCACTAGAACACAAAATTAATTTTGGATACATTTACCATTTTTTCAGGACTTATTTAATGGCAAATAAAATAATAGTAGATAGAGACATGCAAAAAGTGAGGTTCTTTTTAAAGTAAAAGTGGTGCTATTTTTCTCAAAAAGTGATGATAAGCTTAAAGAGATGTTATTATTTATGTAAATACAAGCTGAATTAGTCATTGTTAAAAAATACAGGATAAAACTGTCTAAATTTTTCGTTCATATTGTTATTTAACTATTTATTAACATATTTGGAGAAAAATCAAATATAAATACGCAAAAAACATTTCACACTTAGTAATATCAAACTCAATATCAATATCATTACCTTCGAGTCTTACGAATAGCACATATAATAACAACACTGAAACATGTCGTCATAGAAGACTAAACTACTATCAAATAAGGAGAAGGGAATAAAAATAAAGAAGATATAATTTTGCCAAACATAAACGCCTGTAGCAAGGTCCATAAATATTAATGTCCTTGCTTGGACCTAGAGTGAAATCTTTTAAAGGCTGTAAACAAAGAATAAAAATTTAGGTATCGTGGTGTGTAAAAGTAGAAATCCTGATTTTTAATGATAACCTCAGATAAAAACAGCTTAAATATTCTGAAAACACTCATTTTTCCTGTGATCCATTTTATACCAGTAAAATAAGTAAAAACTGATACTATTCGTATAAACGGCAGCCCTGGTATAATGCTATCACCATTGTTACCACGTTGAAAATGATATTTCATGATGTGGTATTTGCCAAATTACAAAGAAATTGTGTTTATTTAGAAAGAAAAGAAGCTTAAATTCGTGTTATTCGAATGAAAACGGTAAAATTTGTGTAAAAATTTGTTGTATCATAAATGCAAATTTTGCATGTCCCTAATAATAAATAATAAAATTTTTCCCAATGTTGAATTTTCTCGTTTTGGATGCAAATTCTTTAATTTATTGGGATTAGAGAGTTAATCATTTAGCTATTGAAAGTTTTGTGATTAGATTGACTCTCGATTCTTTCGATACCAATAAGATTAGAAGGTATCTGGGAATAAATTTTAACTTAACTATTTAATACTAAGAAAGAAAACCTTCAACTGTATGGCATGAATTTGAAACCACATTTTGATAAATAAAACTAAAAGAAAATACATTCTAAGTTCAAGGAAAAAGAAAATTATGTTAAAAAAAAAATTTGGCTTAAAAATATATTTCTATATTATGCCTAACTAGGCACAGTTTGGTATTAGTTCAAACTGAACTAACCTTTAAACAGAATGAGTGCGAATTTTAAGGAACTGTGCCAACATTTGTCTGTAAAGATAATATAAAATCCAGCCGATTCAAGCTGTGCCATGTAATCTACAGACAACCAGTCCATCCCTGAGCCACCTCCAGCGCCTGTCATCAGCCGCTCCGGTCTCGACACTATTTATGACCTTGATGACGATGAGGAGGAGGAACGAGTGGTAGTTGGAGCGGGGGGTGGGGGTCGAGCTCACCAGAAGGACAAGCGCAGCAAGCGCAAGAAGAAAAAGAAGAGGCGAGGCCGCCACCAACAGAAATTAGAGTTGGAATTGCAGCAACAGCAGAAGAAGGACTTGGAGACTGGAGAGAAAGAGTCGCAGGTTGAGATAGAGTAAGTGTTTGTCATCTTGATGACTGGTGATGAGGAAAAGCTCCACAGCTTTAGCTGGAGTAAATACTTGTCAGCTTGATGAGACATTAGAATAACAACTATATTCCAAAATAATATTTAGCTTTTTAATTTTTTTTAGTGATATATGAGATATTATTATTAGTGGTGGGCCGATACCAACTTTTCTCGATTCTGATACCTTTCTTGATACACATACTCTATTTGATACCATTCAACATAAAATTGAATAAAACTTCATTTTGTAAGCATAGATATTTGGTCTAAAGAAAAATGCTAAATTGGTTTCCTACCCGCCTCGGTGGCGTTGTTAGCTAACGCGCTGGCTTTGTGTTGAGCTAGACTGTCAAGGATGGGGAGATCGAGGTTCGAATCTCACTCGGGTGAATTGGGGATGGTTTTTTCCTAAATGGTTTTTCCACTCTCCCTCCATGCAAATGTGGGTTCATTTCCTCTATATTCAACCTTCCCAATTCCTATCCCATTAGCATAATTAGTATCTAAGCGTATATCCCGAATGGGTAGTAAGACGCAGTGCTAAGTATTATTTATTTTAGGCTTAATATGTTAGTGTTTTAAATGCCAGTGGAGGGGATCGTGAACG
>CABFWB010003652.1:44429-69029 GCA_902151455.1 Timema bartmani
CAAACCCTTCCTTCACCTCTGACAAGACATGTATTAGTCACAACTTGTGAATGTGTGGAATGCCAGGCCTCCACCGTGGTTCGAATCCCACGTTAAAATGTAGGTCCTCCATTTCATCTCACAATCACCCTACCATTACACATTAGCGTAAATGCATATAACCTGAATGTGGTGCTAATAATTATAACTAACACTAAACACTCCATAACACTAAATTACTCAATTTTGAATTAAAAAAGAAACTTATAAAAACACACTACCAACTACTATAGGAGTAAAACTAAATTTCTCAAAGCTTTGGCTGTGGTAATCCAATAGAAATAATATAAGTTAAATATAAATATTTTATACCTATTGGGGGGAAAAAAAATCTTTGAGGAAGTAAGAAACTATCTTCTACTAAGGCCTGGTGGTAATCCATTGGTGAGCCAGTTCTGGCTGTCTTGAGTTTAGAACTGTTTCTCTGTTTGGAAAATGCTCTTATATTTTCATGGTATAGCAGGATTGAAACTCCTGGTTGTGGGTACCAGCATGGATGGGTAAAGGCTTGTCCAGATCTTTGTGGTTTGTTTCAAAACAATAATTGTTCATTATTTGTTTAAGAGAACCTGTAATAATGTTTATATATTCTACATCACATGATTTGCACTGTAGTTGATTTGCCAAGTTATTTGTTTTTCATTTGTCATGACCAGGGATTTTAGTAACTTAGTTGTTGAAGGATGTAACTGGTAGGTGGATCCCACATGTGCTGTAACAAGGGTACCACAGAGGTATGATGCTTTGGTAGTCTGTTTTTCTACTCAGGTTCTCTTTGGGTCAGTTTAGGACGGACTAGAATGTTGTGGGGATTGAGGGGCCGTTAGAAAACGACTCTTGGGGATGAACTAAGAAGGTTTTGAGTCTGGATGAAACTGGTTAGGAACTTGTAGCCACTTTTAAGGATAGTGTTTATTTGGTGTAGACCAGAATGGTATTGTGTTGTGTGAGGGCTGTCTTCAACTTTTTTGTCGTTTCTGGAGATTTGGTTGTCTATTAAAGAATTGGGGTAGCCTCTCTCTTGGAAAGTTTTGGAGAGTTGTTCACAATACTCAGCTATATCATCGGGTCCTGAACATATCCGTTTGGCTCTGGGGGCAAGGCTGAAGGGTATAGACCTTTTTGTGTATGAAGGATAACTGCTATGATAGCGGAGTTATTGTTGGTGATTGGTGGGTTTTATATGTACAGTGGTACAAATTTTGTTGTTTTCAAGGAACAGATTCACATTAAGGAAGGTGAGACTATGCTATGATTTGCTATGGGTGAAATTTAAGGAGCTGCAATTTTTTAGAATATCTATAAAGATGTCAAAGGATACTTCAGTGAGGCTATATCATGAAAATAACATCAATGTAACACAGCCATGCAAAGGGTTTGATGGGCTGAGATTGTGTAAAGCGTTATTCTAGTAGTCCCATGTAAAGATTTGCGTATGAGGGAGCCATGCATGCACTCATAGCTGTGCCCTTTATTTGAAGGTAGTATTTGTCCAAAAAACGAAAGTTGTTGAATTGAAGGATAATCCTAGGATCATGCTTTCAACAACTTTCGTCATTCATTCATTTTCTTCTGACATTGTACTATTGGCAGCATAAAGCCCTACTGAGTCAAAGGTGGCTGCGTCATCTGAAAACTCGTGATTTTAATGATCCCTCATATGTCGCTGATGATTTCCGCACGTTCATCACAGGATTGGAAAATTGAAGCCAGTGGAATATGAGTCAAATAGAAAAACATGGATGACAGGCGATTTGTTTAAAAATGGCTTTTCAAAATTGACAAACAGTTTGGCAAACAAAATTGGACAATCCTTTTATTAATTGACAATTGCACTGCTCATAACAGAGTTCCCCTTTTTGGAAAATATAAAGGTTTTTTTTTACACCAAATATGACATCGGTTATTCACCCTATGGACAAAGGAATACCTAATTAAGAACCTAAAACATTTCTACAGACAATTGTTGGTTGAAAAAATTCTTGCTGGAGATTTGTCTACTCAGAAAATTTCTCTTCACGTTCTTCAAGCCTCAAGAATGTGTAAGCAAGCAGGGGACCAGGTGAAAATTGAGACCATTAAGAATTGTTTTTAAAAAGCGGGCTTTGTCAAGAAAGAAAATGATGTAGAAACTGTGATTGAAGCTGCGCCAGCTATTGACAACTGGAAGGAAGTTTCTCCTGATCCTGCTATCTCCTATGTGGACTTTGTCAGGGAGGATGAAGATGTGGCAGTGTGTGGTGAAGTTACTGATGGGAACATTGTCACCAAAGTTCTCAACAATAACATCTAGGCTGAGGATGAGCATCTGGTGATGAAGGGGATAATTCTTTAGCAGTTCAGGAAAAACCTATCTCGAGTGCAGCAGAAGCCATGGACCATATCCAAGAACTCGGGCGTTTTTTGAAAGTCGCCACAATATAAGGGATTAAATTTTCCAGTCATTGAATCAATTAGAATCATACACAGTGATTGAGAGATTTAAATCAGGAAAACAGATTAAATCTATGACTTTTTAGATAAATTGTGAACAAATTATGTCTTAGTAAGTTAAACAAAGTTTTTGAGCTATGTTGCAAAATTAACTGTATTTCTTTTCAATTCCTTTTAATAAACTTATTTAATTCAAATTTTTGCATAGTTTGAATTTTTTCCTGGACCCTTCAAGTTCGAATTATCCAGGTTCCACTGTATTTGTTTCAAAGCCAAGACAAAGTTTTGAAGCTTCACACACCCCTAACCAATACTCAACATTGTCATATTTTAGACTGATACTTTGTTTCAACATCTCTAGGCTTTGACTGCCCCTTGAGGAATGAACCAAATCGTGATGATTTTTTACATTCATGTTATGCCACCCTGCAGGTACATCCAGGAGACCCTGGGTATCCATGAGCTGGAACCCATGTACCGCCAGTTTGCTCGCATCTTCGAGACTTTTCGCATATCTGATCCAGTTAAATTGGATGACCCGAACGATCTTATCCCCAAGGAACCTCTCAAGGAATACCCCCCGGATCTTAAGAAGGTTCCCAGGCTTGAGGATGAATACGACGATGATGACATTGAGGAGGATGAAAATGTGAGCAAATTTCACAAATATATACTTTTTTCTTATTACACTGTCTTACTCCAGAGCTGTTTGTATCTAACTACATTAATGTAGCAGGAAAAAGCAAGGAAGATCTTTAGAGGCCATGTATCCACTTTTGTGTGGAGTACGAGTGGGAAATTATTTAGAATAAATCTTTTATCCTAAATAGTTTTCCATAAAACCACTTTTAAGTACATCAGGCTGAGACTAAAACCCTACCTCCATGTCACCAGTAAAGCAGACTAGATGAGTACATACCTGCAGGCGGGTGTCTACTTATAAGTTGGTTAATTTATTTGTGTGGCTTTATTAAACTAAATTATAGACAGTATGTTACTGACACCTCAAAGTTAAAATGGGCTTTTCCATAGTGACGTGTTTATTTTATGTGTTATTCAAAATGGCGAACATGCTGCTGATTATAGACAACAGTGATGATTCTGAATGTGGCACTAAGAGGTAGAAATGCAAAAATATATAGGCCAAGAAAAGACCACTATGCAAACTGGACAAATAAAGAGTTTTTTATGAGGTTTTGCTTATCAGAATCTGTTTTTATATTAAAATCTTGGTTCACGTGTTTAGTAGGCAGAGGTACAGGCTTTAACTTTGTATAAAGTTAGCAAATTAGTTATGCAAGAAAAAATTATTTAAATGTGAGGACAAAAAATTTAATTTTGTAAACGTTGTACCAAACTATTGACCACATTTTGGCAGACACCAAAATTAGTACTTGCAAGACAACTTACTTTCTGCGCCCACATGACACCATCTGAGTGAAGATATTCTTCAGCAGAGAAATTGGTTCCTCACACTCGCTAAGCCGCCATTATTTAACAAATATTGGTAGTTGTAGCCACTAGCCATGTTGTAGCGGTATCAGCAAGGCTTATACGCATGTGCACTCGGGTAAAACAGTACCAACCTTGCATTTTCTGCATAAAAAAATATTTATCCTACAGATAGCTATCCGGCAGATAAATTGAGTTCATAATATGCATAGAATATTAAAATAGCTGATAACCTTTATCTGGTTGCTAACTTTAACCTCCTGATTGCAATATTTATCTGGTAAGACCGATCCTAAATAGTGATATGCTAGGATTGAGCACAAAAATACAGAACCAATCCCGATTGAGATTCTGATCTGACCCATCTTTATTAAAGATGTTTTTCTTTTAACTAAAGGAGTTTTTGCCACTTTAGTGCCCTTTCCTAGTTTACAAAAATCAGTATTACTTTAGTATACAACATTAACAAGAATAATACATAATCTATTATCTTCTGTAGTTATGTGTACTCATCGTATTTTGTGCAAAACCTTTTGAGACATAGCCCTCTTTTTTATGACATCAATAACCCTGTCATAATAATATCTATATAGTTCCCACCACCATCACTATCATCATCATTCAATGTTTCCACCTCTGCATTCTCTTCCATTCCTGTTGATCTCTTCAAACTTCCCCCTCAGCCATGCATCTCCAGTCCTCTCTTTTAGCTTCCATGTCCTTCTGCGCTTGGTTCACCCATCCTGTCCATGGTCTTCTACCCTTCTCTCTGTTTTGTAAGGCTTTCTTAGACATTCTGTCTTTCTCCATTTTCATCACACGACCTAACCACAGTAACCTTTTTCTCTTCATTGTGTAATGGTATCACTTTTAAACCATCCCTAATTATTTAATTTCTTCTCCTGTCTCTTCTTGTTACATTCTCACTGCCTCTCAGGAACCTCATCTCTGCTGCCTGCAATCTACATAAATCTCTCTTCGTCCATGTCCAGGTTTCAGAGCCGTATGTCAATATTGGATGATAATATGCCTTAAATGACAAAGTTTTGACCTCTTTTCATATATTCCATCACCAGATTATATCCCTAACTAATGGTAGAATTGTCCACTCTTGGACCGACGTGGACAAGGGGTCAGACTTTGAGAGACTTTCTACAGTTAACAACTATAATACATTTTATATAGATAAGACTCAGACAAAGGGTGGCCCTTTGTCGGTCAAACAAACATTTATTAATGGTTGTGATATGTTGTGTGTAGAAAAAGCAGGAGGAGAAGACAAAGTTGTCCAAACGCAAACTGAAAAAGCTGACACGACTGAGCGTTGCTGAACTGAAGCAGCTAGTAACACGCCCAGATGTTGTGGAGATGCATGATGTGACCGCGCGCGACCCTAAGCTCTTGGTACAGCTCAAGGCCCACAGGAACACTGTCCCAGTTCCTCGCCATTGGTGCTTCAAAAGAAAAGTATTAAGATTATTTATTATTATTATTATTTAGCACCGCGTCTTACTACCCGTTCGGGTTATACATTTAAGTACAAATTACACTAATTGATTAGGAATTGGGAAGGTTGAATTTAAAGGAAGTGAATACGCATTTGCGTGGAGGGAGAGTGGAAAACCATTTAGGAAAAACCACCCTCAGTTCACCCGACCAAGATTTGAACCTCGATATCCCCGTCCTTGGTGGTCTGGCTCAACACGACTGGCGCGTTAGCCAACTACGCCACTGAGGCGGGTAAAAAGTAATAAGAAATAAAATCATATAGATAGGATTATTTTTCATTTACCTTACTTTAAAACAACTCTAAACAAAGGCTAAAATAGGCTATTCACATTTTTTTACTATGAAAAATCCAATTTACATTTTAATAATATTATGATATAAGGTTGTATAGTAATAAGTAAAACGGCGTAGAAACACTTGTAAAGTAATTGATAGTGAAATAAGCCAACCTGAAAGGATAGATAGATAGGTTAGGCCTAGATATAAAAACACACTTCTCTCTTCATTTATTTTTACACTTGTAATACTCCCACACAATATAAGTTTGATTATTCATTACAAAAAGTTAATAATGGGAGAAAGGCTTACTCTGGCTATTATTTTGTGCTAAATGTAAATTAAATGCAATGGGATGTCAACTAATTATTACTGGTATTGAAAGAATTGAGAAATAATCTTAATATTACTATTTTAAATATATCAACACTTGAATATCAAATACCAGCTTTGCGCAGTGGCAATATCATAACCAAAGAAGTCTAACTGAAGTGTGATTATTGCTATTTGAAAACTTTTACCAATACCCCGCTAGTTCGACGTGAGATATCGTCAGGCTAGGCAATTTTTAAAAATTCCCGTAAAAGAAAGTTGTGGTATTTAAACGAAATAGCAACTTTCATAGCTTAGTAATTTTAATTGAGACAAGAGTTGTGGGTAGCTTTGAAACTTCAACTTGGCTTCGAAACAAATATCAGCTTTGACTTCGCTTTGAAAAACCTACTTCAACATTTACAAAGCTGAAGCAATAAAAAATATCGTCCAATCATCATCATCAACTGTTTCCACCCTGTGGCCAGGTCACTTTAATAAATTGTCTCCATCTTCCTCTATCCTTCCTTCCACCATTCTTCCTCCTTTAATTGCTTCCATTCTTCTCCTCTCACTTGAACACTTTATGTTATCTGCTCCTCCCATCTCATTCTTGGCCTTCCCTGCGGTCTTATATATATTTATATATATATATTTTTAGTATGAGTGGGTGCATCAAAAAATATTTAAATTGTAAATGTTCAATAATCGGTATCGAAAAAAAAATTAATCAGGCCATCTTCATGTAATATAAAATCAGTTAAATGTCTTAAGCGTTTAAACACGTGGATTCAAGTTTACCATTATTTTTAATACACCAATTTTCTTGTGTTTGAATATTTCTAAAATTATTGAAGCTCTGTAGAGGTGTGTGAGTATTCAAAAATATGAGTTCAAGTCATGGTTTAGTAGCTCTTTGAACGCGACTAAAAAAATATTTTTACAACTCCAAAATTTCAAACTTAATTAATTTTAAAGATGTTATTTCATAGAAAATAGAGTCCCTTAATATTTACTTTTGTCTAATTTTTAACAAATATTGTCTAATCATTTTAAATGTAGGCTATTTAAAAATCTGAATTTGTGTGACACTATGTATAAAACATGTATCTAAAACATTGCATCAAACTTTGGCAGGCTATTCCTTGGGTGAAAATAGAATAATTCACATCAGCAACCTAGGGTCCATCTTGAATAATAAGGGCAGTATACACCCCTAAAGATAGAGCTAAAAACGACTTTTGTGAAATATTATGAAAACTGCTTAGGGTAATACAACAAATAAATGTATACTACTTATTGAAACCTTGATCATTAATAAAGGAGCATACAATACACAATACTTCACAGATGTATGATTTTACTCAGTTTCACACTAAGTTCCTATTGCAAATAGTTTAGTTGATCCATAGCACTTTGAGAACTCACCAGTTCTATGAGTTTCAAAGAATAATTATTCATAAATATCTTCTGATTTATACAAAAACAATTTGTGACTTGATCACCATTCTTACAGCCCCAACCCGAACAACTTAAAAAAAAAAAAAAGGCAGTGACGATCAATTTTCTCTAAGAGGCAACCATTACCTCTTTGTCCATTGGCAGCAATGTAAAGTGTGAACTGTGTTCTTATTGTAAAAGCCATATTGTGTTTGTCCCTTTTATATGTTTCTATCCACCTTTCCTGTGCCTTCTTCCAAACATAATTAAAAAAAAAACTAAAATCCCTCAATCATCCCAGAGAAATAAGCCCTGCCTGCACACCCAACCAAAGTGAATGAACGGTCTCGCAACAAACCACTCCTCCAAGCAGCAAGGGAAGACAACACAAGGCTAAACATAAAATACCAATATGAAAGCCAAATACAATCTTACATTACTGTTTTTGGCCTGTGGGCTGAACTATTTTTGTATTCAAACCGTACATTTATTTTCCACTACCAGCTTGCTAGGTCTGTCGAAGCTATTAAGGTGCGCTAGAAGGGAGCGCGAGTAATTTTACAGTTTTTATAGCATTAAATTTTTTTTTGTTAAAAATAAAAATAAAATATTTCTCCAGTAGCAACATAGAGTTTAGTTTTATGCACATGCTAATATCAACAAACTGTAAAAATACTGGCGCTTATATGAGTTTTTAAGTTTGAATAGTGTTTGAAAGTTTATTTCAATGTTTAACAAATGTGTTTTTGCTCAGTATTTGCAAGGCAAGCGTGGTATCGAGAAACCCCCATTCGACCTCCCTGAGTTCATAAAAAAGACTGGTATCATGGAAATGAGGGCGGCGCTCCAAGAGAAGGAAGACCAACGAACTCTCAAAGCTAAAATGAGGGAGCGTGCACGCCCCAAACTCGGCAAGATTGACATTGATTACCAGAAACTGCATGACGCCTTCTTCAAGTAAGGACTGCCAAAACGTTAAATAACTCGAGTGCTGCTTATATTGTGACTAACTTTGACAACCATTGTTTTTATCTTTATAGGCTACCTTATTTTGATGGTTTTTAAAATCTATTATTACTATACTATTTAAATGCCGTACAATTTCACTAAACTAAACTTTATAAAAAATACTAGTTAGGTCATTTACCACACACTTAATAAAGGTGTATGAAGGCAACTTTTACATGTGTGAAGTGAAATTTTAAAGAAATGAAGTAAAACCAAAATAAAAATTTAATTTGTTTAACTTAATTTTCTTAGTTTATTTAATTTATAATAATTACCAGGGGTGTGCGAAGGCCACTTTTTTTAAATGTGAAGCGAAGTCAAAGCAAATCTTGAAACTTGTGAAAAAAAGTCAAAGTCAATGCTACCTAGGATTTTTGTTGTCAATTAAAACTACTTTTAATTTTTAAAATAATTAATTATTTTTCTAGATCTTGTCAGTAACAAGGACCAGGAAAATTTCCTTATTTGTTACTTAAGGACTCTATTAATAATTAATGCATACAGGCTTATTGATAAGCTTATTAACTTATCATTTAAGTTTTAATTTATACTTACATCATGGAGTTTATAATATTGTATTGCAAACTTTGCATATGCATGTCTTTTAATCTGCATTTCTCTGATAATAATTATAAATTAAACTCTGTTTTTGTTTCCTTCTTTCCGTATCAGCCATTTTGAATAATAAAGAAAATGTGAAGAAGCTATGAAAAACTTCTGTGTCAAAATGCACTTGTAAATTTGTTACAAATAATTCCAAAGAGATGGAATATTAAAGACTAAACATTAGATGTGAGCTGCGATGATAGCACAATTAAAGCACTTTCTCTGCTTCATACCAATAACCATGGTGTTATTTCTTTATAGGTATTTTTATTCTTTACAAAATTATGTTGGCGATAGTGAATATATTATATTAACCTTTACTTACCCATTTTTTATCCATGCTTACGTTGTGTTAGTTAAATTACTAGTCACTGTTAAAATTCTGTTTAGTAACAGTTTTAAAATTATCAAATATTGGAAAATGTAATATTTAGTAAGATAAAACTAAATCATTTGATAATTTATCAAAGTTTTATCCTTCCTTCGAAACTTTTCGAGTATGCAAAGGTTATTGTAGATGTCGAAGTTGAAGCTAAAGGAGATTTGAACTTCGACTTCAACATTTTGAAGCTTCGCACACCATTAATAATTACAGCTAAATTTTTTTCATAACCTATGAAATAAAAGACCAAATTTCACTACATTGGTCCTAGCTAGTTCTGTGCAGGATCCTAAACTTAAAGCAAAAATTTGAAAAATAGTTTGTGGTTAAATTAATGTAAAAATACATAAAATACAAATTTGAAAAATAGTTTGTGGTTAAATTAATGTAAAAATACATAAAATACAAATCAAAATATTAATACATTGTTATTAGTTTAGTGCAGATTCCCAAAACTTGGCCGGAAATAAATTAATGTTAAAAAATTACAATTTGATCAAGGAATCAATGTATTTAATGTTTATTAACAATATTATTAATTTATTAAAGTTGAATTAACTTTTTCTTCCTTTAAGTAGACAGTTTCCTACCCTAAGTTTTAGTCGTTTTTATTTCCACAAAACTAATTATTGATATTAATATTTATCACTGAATATATTTAAGGAGGAAAACATATTTTCAACACATAATAATGACCAAAGTGGCTTTTAAAAATCAAACGTACAAAATGCAGCTTCATACTTATTATCATCAAAACATGTCCATTACATTATCTTATTATTTTGAATGGTATCCATTTAGTTTTTTATCGTGTCAGCATAGATAATTATATTTGGATGTACTAATATTTTTGAATTAGAACAGCCTTTTTTGTGAGAAATTTAGTGTTTTTAAAATATTTTGTTTTTATAGGGAAAGATGATATTTTATAAGTAGAGTTGGGTCGAATCCACTATTTTATGAATCTGAATCTCGAATCAGTCTCTAACTTACCTTCAATTCCAGAATCTCTAATCTGAATCCTGGAAAGAATTATGAAAATATGATGAAATATAAATATAATAGAATAAATTAAAATACAAATAACTAAATGTTAACATTCTTTCTTATAATCCATTAATTATAACACTCATACATTCAGTCACGTATTAAATTACTGGTCTGAGGCCTGAATGTTAAGTTAATCCTATATTTATAATTGGCTCTGAGCCACCAATAAGCAGTATTAGAGCTCTTAAACAAATTTCACTTAACAAATTGTAAAACAACTTTTTTAAGGATTAGAGAGATTCAAAAGTCCCATCCCTATTTATAAGCATAAGTTAGTATGAGGTTTAGTAACCAAGCACACTGGCTTAGGTGAGAAAGGTTTTTAGTAGTGTAGTGTAAACGCCACTATTTCAATTTGAGATGCTATCAAGACGTGAATATTAAGAAATATTTAGATACAACCAGATGAGAAGATTTCCTTTGAAAACACAAAAATATTAATTATGTCTTAGGGATGTGCAAAGTCCACGTTTTTCATTCAAAGTGAACTCAAATCGAATGTAGGAAATATTCTCGAAGCCGAATCGAAGTTTGAATATTTTCGCATAGTTGTAGTATGCTTAAAAATACTTTGTGCTTATTCATATAATTGTATGCACTAAAATCGCTTATAATTGTTTATCGCACAATCGTTTGTAATATTTCATTCTAATTTGATAAAACCCTTTTCTCGAAGCCAAGTTGAAGTTTTGAAGCTTTACACATCGCTCTTGTTTATTAAAATAGATATGAAGCTTTAGATTGTTTGAGTTCATTTTGATAATTTGGATATCTTGCTTTGGATTGTCTTATAGTTCTTTCAAAAAACTTAAGATAGTTTGTGGGCATTTTAATTGTAATTAATAAAATAGTCATAGCTGCACTGCGTACCATCTATAAATGAATTTTGAAGTTTAACAGTTCATAATGTCAAAGTTCTATATTTGGAAGAAGTTATAGGAAAGGTGGATAGAAACATATAAAAGGAACGACCACAATGACTTTTATAGTGAAAAGAACACAGTTCACACTTTACATTGCTGTCTCCTGTCTATGTTATTCCTTTTACATGTTCATATCTAAGTGTCTTTCATACTTTACAAATTTACTTTCTCTTCCTTATGTGTTTTCTGGATTCCTCTTTTAGGAAATTGTTTTGTGCATTTCAAACTCCCCCCTAATGAGTTTCGACTCAGGTCAAGGGATTGGGCGGTAACGATCGATTTTCTTTAAGAGGCAACCACTACCTCTTTGTCCAATGGCAGTGATGTAAAGTGTGAACTATGTTCTTCTTTTCATTGTAAAAGCTATATTTGGTTCGTCCCTTTTATATGTTTCTATCCACCTTTCCTATACCTTCTTCCAAGTATAATACAATTTACCTCATAAAGCAAAAAGAGGTTTTTCTTATTGAGTTATATTATCTACAAAACTGTAGTTCACTTTTATTTATTCAAATTAGTTTGAATATGTTGACTTTTACTGTGTAAGTATTTATTAAAATTCAAATCATGAGTTTTTTTAAAGTTTCATTGTCAATCAAATCTATTTTTTGAATTTATTTATATTGATACCAAAAATGCTTATTTAAAAATACACAATTATAATAGTTGCATTAGTCTTTGTTAGACAAAATATTATTTAGTTTTTATTTGGAAAGCTACACAATTTAAAAATGAGTTAGTAAAAACATTTTGAGTGTGTATTTTTTTAAATTCTTTTTTTTTTACAAGATTACATAATTTAAATTTATTGTTCACACCTATAACTGCAACCGAATCTGAGTTTTTGTCCCTATTCCTGACTTTATTCAAAAATGTTTTTGACATTTACCACTACATTTAACTTAATTGAAACTATCAATATATTTTAATTTTTTTTATTGGAATGAATGGGAAGGAAGTTTGGACTAAAAATATAAATTTGAAAAATAAATACAAGCCCAAAGTGTGAAATTATTTTTATAATATTTACTGTCCTGTTAGGATTTATCTTCAGGCTAAACATTTCCTGAAGTCTAAATGTCATTCTCCCACAGGCCTAGTCCTAAGACTACATTTCATTTTATTAACCTGAAACAATTCCAAGAATTAAACATTTTACACTTAAACAAATTAGCGACAAATATAGGCAATGTTGTTCATTTATTGTAAATCACTGAAATGAAACCACCATTTGAAATATGGGGATATTAAAAATATCCTTACATTGATATTTAGAATGTTTTTTTTGTACTAATAGACCATAGTCAAAAACTTGTTTTCTTCGAGATGTTTTAAAAGGTGCAAAGATAATTTGGGATGTTGAGGTAAATTGGTGGTAATCCTTGACTTTTCAAAGCTTTTTATACTTTTAATCACGTTAAGAAAACAGTTTCAGCATAGTAAATGTTGTGGAAACTCTGGAATATTGATCTTGAGAGTGAATAAAAAATCACATATTTTAAAAATATTTTCAATTAGGATTGAATCCCAGACTAGTGGGCTTATCACACTCTATAATAAGGGATGTGCAAGAGCCACTTTTTTCATTCGAGACAATAATATGAAAAAATATCGAGATGCAAGAACAAGATGGGAAAACTTCCCTTTTAAGTACAAAAATATAAATTAGACTTATTAAAGTGAATGTATAATTTAATTTTAGGACTGCGTCTTACTACCCGTTTGGGTTATACGCTGTGAATATATAGTTTATAGGAATCCTTTTGACATTTGATCTGTCACTATCTTAGGATTATCTTATTGTTCATTCAAACACCAAAGATATAACGCATGGACATTTGAAATTCAATTAATAAATATTTGCATTGTACACCATTTATAATTTAATTTTGTAGTTTAACTGCTTATAATGGCATCTAGTTTGTTATTGAAAAACAATATTTATAACCAACTATCCATTTTCGGGTCTGTAAAATATTATTAGGAATAATAAATTCGATGTTTGGTTTGTAAATTTCTAAAGGCATTTATTTGCGTTTCAATTTTTTCTCTCAAATTTCTCAAATATTCAAGAGTCATTTTTAACTTTCGAGACAAGATCGAGATTTTTTTTCTCATCTGATTAAAATATTTCTGAGTCCTCCACATTCCTCTCTATAACCATTTGAAAACCAAGCAAACATAATAAAACTTTGTGTATCAACAGAGGAGATCTGTTCAGGGCACATTGAGAAAAGTGTCTGCCGTTTGTGTTAGGTGGCAGACCAAGCCTCGCATGTCCATCCACGGGGATCTCTACTATGAGGGCAAGGAGTTCGAGACCCGTTTGAAGGAGAAGAAACCTGGGGACCTGACAGACGAGCTGCGCACAGCGCTGGGCATGCCGACAGGCCCCAATGCCCACAAAGTTCCACCTCCCTGGCTTATTGCCATGCAACGCTATGGGCCCCCACCTTCCTACCCTAACCTCAAGATAGCAGGGCTCAACGCACCCATTCCTGAGGGATGTTCTTTCGGTTACCATGCCGGGGGCTGGGGCAAACCTCCCGTTGACGAAAATGGCCGACCCCTCTATGGGGATGTCTTTGGTATCCAAGTGCAGGACCTACAGGTGATGTAACTTCACCATTTAGGGGAATAGCAACGTCACATTGATAAAATAATAGTACTATAAGGCCCAGAGCTCTTGGAGGCTTAGCTCAAAAAAGATGATCTGGATTTTAATTGTTCTATAACTCATGTTAAGCCTGTGTGAAGCCAAGACTTTCAATTTTGAATTGAATTTTTACTTTTAGTTGTTCTTCATTTTTCTACTATTAATCATTTAAGCTTAGTTAGATTAAGAATTGCAAATTTTAGCTAGATTCAGATTTGAAATTTTGAAGCTTCACACAGGCTTACCTCCAGAACACTTGAAGGATATACAAAGTTCTAAAAAAAATGTACTTGTCAGATTTAAAATTCGAAAGAGACTTTTAATTTTTTAAATAATAAATCTGAATCTTTTCTTTTATAATTATTTTACTGGTTAAAACTATCTGATTCCAAAATAATTTTAATAAACATGATAACAAACTCATTACCACTAAAATGGTTGTGAATGATGCACATTTTAACTGGGGGAATGTGAATATTTGAATATTAATTTTTTAATATCCATATTCCAATTTGTAATACTCAATTGTAAATTTTGAACTATTCACGCATTTTCGAATACTTTAAACAGACAATTTATATTCTAATAGAAGTTAACATACTTTTTTTTCCATCTATATATTTATTTTTGTTTACATTATCTGAATGGCATAATCTTGCTAATTAACTAATTGCAATTATTTAAAGTTTTATTGAACTATTATCATCAGTTAAATTTGACTTATTTATTTTCCTTTTAAAGGAAATAAAATATTCTTGTGAAACTTTCATTAAGCAGGCAGGGTTTGTTTATTTGTGAACTTAAAAAACAAAAATGATTGATTGTATTGTTAGTAGAATATTGACTATTTTTCTCAGTCAGAGCCAGAGGAGGAGGAGGTGGACACAGCGATTTGGGGCGAGCTTGAGTCTGAGAGTGAGGAGGAGAGTGAAGAGGAAGAAGATGAGGACGAGGAAGGGGGTGGGAAGGATGACGATACAGGGCTTGTGACACCTGTGGAGGGGCTGATCACTCCTTCAGGCATTACCTCCATTCCTGCTGGCATGGAAACTCCAGAGATCATCGAGCTCCGCAAGAGGAAGATTGAGAGTGAAATGGAAGGGTCAGTAGACCATTCACTTGTATCCTGCACTCATGGTATATCCAAACCTCAACATTCACTTGTATCCTGCGCTCATGGTATATCCAAACCTCAACATTCACTTGTATCCTGCACTCATGGTACATCCAAACCTCAACATTCACTTGTATCCTGCACTCATGGTATATCCAAACCTCAACATTAACTTGTATCCTGCGCTCATGGTACATCCAAACCTCAACATTCACTTGTATCTTGCGCTCATGGTACATCCACACCTCAACATTCACTTGTATCTTGCGCTCATGGTACATCCACACCTCAACATTCACTTCTATCCTGCACTCATGGTACATCCAAACCTCAACATTCACTTGTATCCTGCACTCATGATGATACGTCCAAACCCCAACATTCACATATCCTGCACTTGTGACATGTCATAAACCATTCACTTTTAGTCTTTCACTCGTGATACATTAAAACGTCAACATACACTTGTATCTTGCCCTGGTTTTTCCATTTTCAAGGAAAATTCTAATGCTTTTACTTAAAACTCTCTCATCCTATTGCCTCGCATATTTTAAGCTGCTTATATATCCAGCATACTGTCACTAAAATCTTCTACTAATAAATTACCCTTACAAAATATATAGATTTTAAACTGAGCCTATTTGCTGCGGTCAACCCCCAGAGGAGAGACACCAGCACTGTTTCAGGTCCTACCGGAGAAAAGGATGGACCGTGTGGGTGGTGCCATGATGGCCTCCACACACATCTATGACATGACTGGCGCGGGTGCACCACCTCCTGCTCCTGTAATTCGTAGAGGGGGCCTTGAAGGATCAGGCACAGTAGAGCTGGCCCTGGATCCCTCTGAATTGGATCTGGTGGACACGGATGCGATGGCTGTGCGCTACGAGCAGCAGATCCGAGAGCAGCAGTCACAACTTCAGAAGGAAGATCTTTCGGACATGTTGGCTGACCACGTTGCCAGGCAGAAGGTGATACTTGTTATTACAAGCTCCATTGTAGAAATATTTTGTCTCTAGAATCTCTTTCTGACTATATAAAACTCCCTGGCTTAATACCTGTAGTGACCAAATAATGTGTTTATCTTCCTCCTTTCCCAAATTAAAGAAATGTAACATCTAAAGGCTAAAAGAAAATACGAGAAATTGATTTGATATTGACAAGTTACCAGTTTATTCAAATGTTACAAGATTTAACAGCTTTGTAAAATACGAAATGCGTTTTTAGTTTTGTGCAATAGGAATATGTGAAGTTCACTTTTTCGATAAGAAGCAAAGTTTAATAAAATACTCCCAAAGCTTAATCGAGGTTAAAATATCATAAAAATATTGTTTTATGTTAACAAAAATATTATATTGCACATACTTAGCTTTAGACACTTGCAAAAAAACTGCTTGCTACAAAATTTTATTGAACTATCCTACTGCAAAGTTTTGTCATTTGCATAATGTATGTGTATATTATGGCAGTCAATATTTTTATACGACAGGAAGATTGAGGTCCGATTCAGGTTGGGTGTAACGAGGGTGGTTTTCCCTAAGCCACACAAATGCAGGTATACTCTCTCTAAATCAAACCTTCCTAATTCTTAACACATTAAAGTAATTAGTACATAAGCTTATAACCCCAAAGGGTAGTAAGAAAAACACATTGCTAGAAAAATTATTGGCAAAGCTTATTAATTGTCAAAACTTAATTTTTTTAAAACAAATTTAAAGTTAACAAATGTCAGGGCTGTGCCATTGCCACGATCACTGGATGGTTTCACAATCAATCAGTAAGCCAATGATCAGCATTTTACTCACCATTCTTAAAAAAATATATATCTTGTTAAAAGGTGCACAGGTGCACTGGTGAGTTCTAATTGCTAAGCTCTTGGCAGCCTCATCCTTTGTTCTTTATTTTGGTGGGGGAGGGTAGAGAGTGACTGCTAGTGACTAAGTAAACAGTTATTTCTTTCATCAATAACAAGGGGATGGGTAAGGAAAACAAGGGGCTGTTGAGAATAAAAAGTGTAATCTGTGATCTCGCACATATTTGCAGCACAAATTCAACAATTTTTGGAAATCGATACCTAGAGAGGAAAGAATAAAAATTTGTTACACCAACCTCACAAAACTTTTGTTTGAGTCACACTGTATTTCAATTCCATTTGAAAATCATCATCTGCCTTTTCCACATCAATGATAGATGTTCCCATGATCATAGCACATTTAAGTTCATAGTTTTTAAAATCCTGGAATCTTTTCTTGAATTCACAAATCAAGTCTTCAATTTTTTGTGAGTAGTCACTAAGAGATAGTCGTGACTCATTTTACTTGAATATAGATTAAAATGCACCGGATTACCGCTTTTAAGTTGACATTGCCACAGCTGAAGTTTTGTTTGAAAAGCTTTCACATTATCGTATATGGATGTTATAAGTCACAGCTGAAGTTTTGTTTGAAAAGCTTTCACATTACTGTACATGGATGTTATAAGTTTATTTTTTCCTTGAAGATTTAAGTTCAACTCATTTAAATATTTTGTTATATCGACCATAAATGCCAGATCTAAAATACAATTTGTATTTTTAATATCTGAAACATTTCTGAGAACAAAATAATTTTGTTTTTCAAGTCAAATAAACTTCCAACACCTTGTGACAAGATAGCCAACAAATTTCTGTCTAGGATGGCAAATATTCACCATCACAGTCCAGGTCAGAAAGTAAGGAAGCAAATTGTCGATGATTTAAACCACGGGCTTGAATAAAATTGGTTATTCCTACAACTCATTTTAAAACATCATTATTCATTAAAACTTTACAACACAACACTCCCTGATGAATAATACATTGAAAATTTGGAATCGTGTTATCTACTCCCCAAATCATTTTCCCTATCATCTATGCATTCAGCTACTGTGTTTCATGTGAGACTAATACTTTGAAAATCTTTTAATTAATAAGGACACATAATATTTGCAGTTTTATTCAAGCATTCTATTATAAATTGTCCATCTGTAAAAGGTTTTGAATTTGATACAATCAAATGTGACACGGTAAAACTGGCTTTTACTGCTCAGCTGTCTCATTTACTTTACTAAGGGCCGGTCTTATGACTCCTGGATTAATATTTCTATCTGGTGGATAAGTTAAAAGTGCGGATTGTGACTGCAAGATAGCATTTATCTGCCAGTTAAAATGTATTTATTCATCACATTTTTATCAGGAGGTTTAAGTACCTGATAACTTTTATCTGAAAGTTAAAATGGTTGTTGCCATAGTGATGCGTTGTTTTTAATGAGGTTTCGTCTATCAGAATCTGTTTTTAGGTTAAAATCTTGGGTCATGTGTTTAGTAAGCACAGGCCCGGGCTCTAACTATATAAAATTAAAACATTTAATTCACACTTTTATATAAATTGACAAGCTATTTGTATAGTTATATTTATATAAGAACAAATTATCAAAATCTGAGTACAATAAATGAAATTTTGTAAACGTTGTACCAATCTATTGACCACATTTTGGCAGACATCGAAATTAGTACTTACACGACATCTTTTAGCTTCTGCGCCCACGTGACACCATCTGTTTACTCGCACTCGTTTAACTGCCATTATTGAACAAATGTTGAACGTTCTCGCCACTCGCTAGGTTGTAGCGGTTGCGTCTGGGCTTATACGCATGCGCGCACACCAGTAAAAAGAGTACCAACATTGCTTTTTCTACGTAATATATTTATCCTACAGATAGCTATCCAGCAGATAAATTCAGTTCATAAAACACGTAAAATATTAAAGTGGCTGATAACACTAATTTCAACTTGTTCAATTTATCTTATCTGAATTTTCCAACAAATAAATCACACTTCTCCTTGAAAGTACTATAATGACGATTAATATTGTACTCTTTGCAAACACTGATTCTTTGTTTACATACAAGACAATGTTGTTATTTATTAGGTGAACAAAATGCCAGCTTCAATTTTTTTTTAAACACACGGCTTTCCTCTTTGATTTTGCGTTTTAAAGGCTTTGAAAAAGACATTTTGAGGCACACTATTTGAAACGATATTATAAGTCACCCTTTACTAAATCTAATAATACACATTTCAATTTTATGTATTCAAATTATGTTTTTGTTACCACTTATTTATATTTCACCAAATACAATCAGAAGAAGCAATCAGATGCTACGACAGACAAATGAGACTGATTTCAATAATTGTGCTATCTCTTAACTCTGAAGTAGGAAACTGCCAACGAAAAATAATGTTTTCTTTTTTGTGTCAGCTCGGTCTCTACAGTGAGTTTGCTCAGGCTAATGTTATCAGTTAGGTTTCTCAGAAGGGGGACAAAAAGTATCACTCCACTGCTTGTTGACACTTTCTCACCCGCTATCTCTTTCTATACTCCTTTATATTCACTGATGCAATACCAGTCGCCTTTATGAAAAAATGTAGGGCTGAATTGAACTTTGGTTCACTATAAGCTCCGCGGGCCACATGCAGCCAGCAAGTTTGACATGCCTGCTTTAGCAGTACTGAATTAGAAATAGTTTAGATAAAACACTTAAAAACATACACACATTTTTAAGTACAAGCTTTCACTGTCACAAACAACTTAGGTAAAGAGGGTAGACCTTTAGACAGTCAACCTTGCAGTTCAACCAAGAGCATAAGTCTACTTTCTTAACCTGATGAAGCTGACAGTGAAAGCATGTCTTTAAAAATGTGTTTTTTAGTGTTTTATCCAAAGCATTTCTACTCCATTATCACTAAGTTAATTGTGCTGGCAGTACCTTCTAATTTTAACCAGGATTTAGCCTATTGCTACATTACAAATAACCTTCACATACTATCTTTGTACTATTTATAACTAAATACATTGAATGCTTGACAAAATATTTGATTGGCCCAGCTCTAACAAACATTCAATGTGAACTTGGAATTTTCAAAGCTTACACTCCTACAACACAAATCTACTGGTAGACTATTCTGTTTTCATATTATTTATTAATTTACCGAAGTTTCATTTAAGCTGATTTAGGATTATTGTTTTTGCACAGCTACATATTCATAAACTAAACTCTTGTTCTGAAGAAAGAACATAATTTACCTAAAAAAATTAATATGTGTTTTAATTTTGGACTTTTGGATCTACATTTTTGTGATGAGTATAGGATTTGCTCTTCTATTCTCCTCTCATCAGTAATTAAATAATCATAAATTGAAAGAGCTTAGCTTTGAAACTGTGGCTAATTTCACAACTGTTGAATTGTGATTGAGGTTGGTAACTCAACCAGACCTTGCATGTAAGACACTCGTGTGAGGTATGTGAAGTAATTGTACTTGTATGTTGATTTTCAGAACAAACGAAAGCAGCGACAGCAGCATCAAGACAACAAGCAGGCCAAGAAATATAAAGAGTTTAAATTTTAAACTTTCCTACCTTGTATTTAGTAGTTTATTTGAACTGTAATATCACTGATACAAAGTGGAGTATTCTCAAACAAGGATTGGATCATGTGGTTAGTTACGTGTGTGTGTGTGTGCGTGTGTGTGTGTGTACATGGTTAGCATACACAGACACAAAGTACAGATAGAAGACGTATTCAAAATATATCTTGGCCTAGTAAAAAATAGTTAGGCTTTGTGTTTCAGACTTTGACCAACAGCCTTAAGTGACTGGTTTGAATTGATGGTTTTTACAAAACTCAAAAAATTGGAGTCCACATTATTTTTTTATTTTATTGTGAAATTTTGAATTTAACTAATTTTATTCAATTCTAAGATGTTATTTCACAGCAAAAAGAGCTCCTCAATATTTCCTTTTTTATGATTAAAAAGAATCAAATAAATTTATTTTAAAAGTCAAATTTGTGTGATTATGACTTTTTTTTACAAAACTTTTAAAATAACTATGTGTTACATGTTTATTAAAGAAAATCAACTTGAAATATTTATAGTACAAGTTGAACTCAAAATGAACTGTTTTAATTTAAACTCTACTTGAAGTGAGAAATACCTACTCACACACACCTTCTTTTCAAAAAACTATCTTAATGTTAAAAGTTATATTTGAGACATTTTAAAAAAGTTTCATCACACATGATGGTATTAGTTGCAGAGCAATACGCCACTGCAGAACTTACACTCTATTGTCTGCAGAGCCAAGACCTTTGCCAGAATGTTTTATGATTGTTGGTACTACTGGTGATTCAGAGAATTAAAAATAATTGTGTCAAGTTTGAAATACTGTTATTTTAATCATTTCACCTAGCTAAAGAGTTTTAAATAAAATCTATGCATATTCACCATAATCCTATGCAAACCTTTGAAATTTCAAAACTGAATCTTAATATTGGAAGATTTGGATTATATTCAAAAATTTTGAATCCAAACAACTCTTAGATTCAGATTTGACCAATTTAGCTCAAAATTTGAATCTGTAATTCATTCATACTTAATAAATTAATATTATCAGACTGATGGTAGAGTGAATAGAGAAATTAACTTGATAGTAAAGAAAGTAGGGGTGGACAGGATCCCGAATCCTCGGGAATTCATCTATTCTCGTTGGTCGGGTGGGAATGACCCTTTCCCGAAAAATTTCAGGCAGGAAACAAATTAAACTAGCACCTTTAAGGTGTTTTAATAAACCTAAGTAACTTTTAAGAGGTTTCAAACCTAGATAATATTTTGCAGTTTCTTACTTAGAGCACATTGAAGAGATGCCAAACATTATGTTTTGTAGTATTTTTTTGCCTATGCAAATAATTAAATATAAAAAATGATTCTCAAAAGAAATTAACTAGTAAATATTATTTCCATACAAAATTTAATAAAATCAGCTATTTGATTTGTATTAATTGATATCAATTCAAAATTTTTGTTATTTGATTTTATAAAAAATGCTATTTGCAAACCACTTTTTATTTTATTGTTATTTTTAATATTTTCATTACCTGTAGCAATGTTTTTTATGACCATGTTTTATAACCCATTCCAGTTATACGGCTATTTACTAGTGACTAGTGTGCTATGAATGAGAAAGATTGAAATTAGAGGAGTTGCACCCTCATTTGAATGGATAGTGGGAAACAATTTAGGAAAAACCGCCCTTAGTAGACCCGGCCAAATTCAAACTATAATGTTCTCATCATCGGCAGTATAGTCTATTGCGAGAGTGATGCCTTAGACCATGCGGCCACTGAAGCAGGTTAGTTTGGAAATCAATATATTTTCAATCTAAAATTATTCTAAAGTGTAATTTTAAAATTTCCTGTTCCCATCCCGAGTCTCGATATTTTGACTCATTTCCCGTCCCGAAATAAAAAAAGTAGTTCCCGTCCATCCCTAAAAGAAAGCCAACATGAAAGAATAGTTAGGCTAGGCCTAGATAAGAACAACACACTAAAATGTGTGTTTGTTTCTATATTATATTAAATAAAGTAGCTGGGCCCACCTTTTACTTAATACATTATAATAACTGACCTTTAAACTGATTTAAAAAATGGTGTGAACTTTATTTGATTTTTCACCCTTTGAGATTTACTAATTTTTTAATTTTTGTGTCATTTTTTTTTTAAATTTCAATGTCTAAAATGTTATCAACATTTTTCGAAATATTTTATTATTAGATTAGATTCACTAACATAACATTAGTAAAATATTCTACTATGTTTCAATTCTAAACATTAACATAGTACACCTAAAATTAGGGACATGCGAGACTCAAAAAATATCTCGAAAATTTAAGAAAAAAAAAATCTCGTCTCGAAAGTTAAAAAATTCAAATTTGAACCTATTTTTAAAATAAACTATTTAATCCCATTTTTGTAAAAAAAATTGGATTCATCTAGGCCTTAATTCAATGTAATAAATTTAGCATGAGATTAAATTCAGATTCAATTTAGACTCAACATTCATTTTAGACATAAGATTTGATACTAAAAATAATGGATTCCCACAGGCTTAATAAACAATTTTTTTTTATATTCATTTTCTCAAATTCTAACCTACACTTTACTAAAAAATTTTGGAAACTTAACCTTTTATTTTTCCAAATGTATTCACATCTATTCTTAAGTTACTATTGAAAATATTATCACCGCGTCTTACTACCCGTTCGGGTACCACGCACTTACGCTAATGTGTAATGGTATGGTGATTGTGAGATGAAATGGAGGACCTACAGTTTAACGTGGAATCAGAACCACAGTGGAGGCCTGGATTTCCTCACATCTATTGAAAATAGAAATGTTAAATGACAAATGGATGTAAATCCATATTTATCAGGCAAATTAAATTTCTGGTATTAAGTTTTGCCCTCAAGTTGACATTAAGCAATCTAATAGCTCAAAAATACTTACTTGCTCTATGGCATTGGGAGCTCTGAAAGTTCAGTGCCGCACTTACAAAACTACACCACCTATCCCTATCTTGAGCTAATTCTATCCAGTCCATATCTTTACACACTCTTTCTTTATGCTCAAAAAAAATATACTGTGGGTATTTAAAAAAATTTATCCACTAAAATAGCTGGGAAAATGTTTTATTGCACAATTGTTTGTAATATTCCAACCTAATCTGATAAATCGAGTTACTCACAACTTACAATTCAATTCAGATTTTTTATCATATTAACATTGATTTGTAATGAATATAACAGGTCAGAATGACAATAATTTGACAAATTGAGTATTTTTTTTAGTGGCAAAGCTTTTTTTGAAGCAAAGTTGAAGCTTTGCACACCCCTACCCATATAGGGAAAATGTATAACATTGAGTATGATTTTTTAACATTGGAAATTGATAAAAATAAAGAAACTAAACTAATTAGTGCAAATTCATTAAAGTCAGCCCACCTAGAGAGAGGGAAAATGTGAGAAAAATCCAATGCACAGAGGTGACATACGCAAATTTAAACGTAAATTGAGTAATATTTTGGCATTGTTACCTTTTTCAAAAAGTGTAAAGAGTAAAGATCAAACTATTCCATTTTTAATAAAAAAGGAACTGTTCGAAACATTGTGGTAAACTATTGTTAGTGTAAAAATAAATTTCTCACATCTTTGGCTGTGGACACACACTAGGTAAAAGTAATAATTCCTGCGATTTGGAATAAAGCACTAGACTAAACCATGGTTTAAGTTGAAAAGGATAGCCAGCACACTTATGTGTGTGATACTTTATTCGCGCTAAAACAGTAAAATTCGTTTTATCGCAAATGCGAATTTTGCATGTCCCTAATAATAATATGTTTTAGTGGCTATACAAGACAAAACTAAAAATTAAATTTTGCGGTCCAGCCAAGAACAATGGTTCATTTTGAACCTGAAGAAGCTGCTTGTGGTTAAAAATGTGTTTCATCTCAAATATGTATATTCCTCTTAATTTAAAACAGGTAAGAAAG
>CABFWB010003653.1:0-21646 GCA_902151455.1 Timema bartmani
CATCAAAATCGGTCCAGCCGTTTAGGAGGAGTTCAGTGACATACACACGTACAGAAGAATTATATATATTAAGATTTTCAAAATAATATGCTTTTCTAAGGAAATGTTGCGTAAGTATTTTCTTGACTAAAATGTACTTTTAGCACTTTAAGTTTATTTATAAATATTATTTTAATTTTACACATTGTAAATGTTAAACTACAAATTCAATATTTTTTTTACCATGTTTAGGTTTTACAGTTTGTTCGGTAAAACTTTCACTGAAGATGGATTCTTTAGGCCGAGCTACATTGTCGCCAACTGCTGATGCGATAATCGCCGCTTCTTCCACAGCTACATTGAAACCAGGAGTTCCCAAAGGGATGACTACATTCTGTGGGAAACAATTCAAATTGATATTATAAATAAGCTTGGAGTTTTAATCCTTTGTTCAAGATAAATTGATTCGATCTCTTATAAAAGATAGATTGGGGTAGCTTATTAGAGCTGGTTTTTACACGTTTTTATAGAAAACTAAACATATGAGTCAAAATATGGTGGTCAGATATGATTCAAATTATTATCGTATGGTATTATTTATACACTTGAAGTGTATATACCGCAGAAGTTGCATAAAGTGTTCCCAGCAACTGCAGTATATATATAGATAGAACCCACTTTGGTGCTCGTGTGTTTGATGAAACAATCATTTGTTATTATCCAATTACATTTTAAATCTGGAGAACTGCGTCATAGTTATTTCAGAATGGAGTGAAAATACTACCAGTCATTTCCAGTAGCGTCGCGTCAGGGCAAGCACTGCTTACCTTTACTTGAAGATAAGTAATTATATTAGTTAATGTTTGAAAAATATTCTTCAAGCACCACTGTGCCTTAAAGTAATTTTCCCGCACGTGCCAGTTATGCAAGATGTGCACTAGTCCATTATATGGGGCTTGAAAGTCGGTATTTTTCCGTCTTTCATCCCATAGTTCTACCTAATGTAGTTCTTATTTAAGAAGGGGTGAAGGGGAAGAGCAGTGGGACTCAGCTAGGAATGCAATCAACGAAATTGCGACTTTTCAACAACCGAAGCTATGCCCGAAGGTTGACGACTATACCCGAAGGTTGACGACTATGCCCGAAGGTTGACGACTATACCCGAATAAACTAAATGATATTATCGCACACCCCTCTCTACTCCTTTCAAAAAACAAAAGTGACAAAAGTAGACATTTAAGGGCGTGGGAATAGAACTAGAGGAGTTTTCCGTGAAAGGGGAAAAAGGACCAATTACTGACCCCCCCACCTGTGCCTACACATCTTTTGTGTAGTTTATTACAGTAGGTCCTTTTAGAGGCATTTAAAAAAACCTGTGTGAGATTGTGGCAAAGATCCCGGCAACAATATCATCAATACTTTGGGACAAAATACACTTTCTGGTTTGGCACTTCTTTCAATTGTAAAGGGTCTGATTTTTAAATTGAAGCAAGGAGGAGACTTCCATCAAAAAATTGTGAGTAAAAGATCAGTGATATAGGCCTATGTATATAAAAATTCATTTAATATCTAAAAATAATCAAATACACCAAATATGTTGCAGGTTGCAATAAAAGTGAAAATATAAACAAAATATAATTTGTTATTACTTATAACTTATGTATATTTAACATAATTAATTAACACACACTATAGTTGGTTAACATTTAAATATAAACATAGGATGTTTTTATGTATACTTAAATTAAAAATGGTCAGCTTTAGGGGAAGTGGAACCGAGGTGGGAGAAACAGGGGGAATTTCTCCTCACTTGTTAAAATAAAGAGGTTCAAGATATGTGTTCTCCCCCTACCTCCACATCCTCTTGGATATTTGCTATATAGATTCTTCTAATGTACCTTATGTAAATCACAGAACAGAAGGACGCCCAAACCCACAATCATCATAAAAAACCTCCAAATAGTTTCTTGAAGCATATAATATTTTTTAAAAATCCGGAGGGGGACCCCGGACCTCCTCCGCACCCTTTTCCAAGCTTGCCTAATAATTTTGGTCACGAAACGCTACTGGTCATATTGGACAATTGATTGATAAAACCAACGAACATAATTATAAGATTTTTAAGTGAAACAACTAACTAGTAGTTTTCTAGACTGAGAAATAGAATTGCTACGTCGTAAGAAACTCTTTAGAGAGCTTTGATAAAATTGAGCAGGTCTGTGAGCATTAGATTTTAACAAATGCAAGAGGTTGATATTTTGGCTGCTAATCAACTGCAAATTAGTGTCAGTGAACATTTAGCTTCTGGACTTTCTAGTTGAGATGTGGACCACGGTAGACATTAATTTGTCTTACTTAGTTAAGTGAAAATCTTAAATCTGAGTACACTTAATTTAATAATGAAGTGGTTCTTGAGTTATCTGATTTGAAGACCATAGTGGAAGCATACACTAGTGCAATTGGAATACTATCAGAAGAAGTTAATACCAGGTTGGAAGAAGTCCAGATTTTAGGAGGCTGGATGGATACTGTGATGTTGAGCAGTAAAGTGCAAGAGATCGTGAAGCAGAAACTATCTTAAATAACGTCAGTTAGTTATGTTAGAGAGGAATACATGAGTTGGGTATTGAAGCAAATAATCAGTTGAAGAATGCGAATTCCAAGTTAGAAGGTATAACCTAGCGCATACAGCAAGAAGCAGCTGACTAAATTCCTAAAATTATGATTGGGTATGTTAGAACCATTGTTGCAACATAGGCCTAGAGATGATCACATTTCTACTTTTAGTAGTGATGTCACGGAAAATCTGGTAACGTTCTTGAAGATGTTATGTAGGTTCTTAGTTGCCCTGGCTCTACCGGAAAGCAAGAAGTTAAGAAGTATTGAAGACTTTACTACAGGTACTGCTCCACATTGGTGGACCTTGAAGTCAGAGATGGTTCTGTCATGGGTAGAATTTCAACAGAGTTTTCTGGATGAATTCCCAAGGGATACAAAGAGATCTTGTGCCAGACTGCACGGTATGTAGTATAAGAAGAAGGTAGCTGTTCCATATATACCCATTTTATTAACCTATATGAGCAGAGTCGTCATTTTAGAACTGCTATGACAGACGTGGAACTTTTAGCGATGACCACTATTCAGTTTATTGTGAGAATTATGGAGTAGCTAGGTTTTTTGATAAAGGAAAATGTACCCCAATTCCTAAAATAACCAACAATAGGTTGGACATTTTCGAGCCACTACGACGTGGCATGAAGGACAGTAACCTTGGTGAGGTGAATAGTAACTACAAACCCAGTTAGAATCCTCCTAGGCCATACTCTCTTACATATCCTTCTCCGCGATATAGGTTTTAAGGTTATAAACAAGGTCCTGGGTTCGATTCCCGTGTCCAGGTTTCAATTTTCAGAATATGTTATCAACAAGGTTTCCGATACCCTCCATCAGTCAACCAAAAACAGCAGAATCAAGTGAGACAACCAAAACTCCAACACATGTACTTTGTACCCATTGTCACACTTGCAGCAGAAACATGTACATCGGGTGTAAGAGAGATTAGGGAAGTGGAGGCCATGTGAATGAAGTTTGGGAGGAGCACGTTCGCTGTCACTATGAGAAATAAGATTAGTAATGAAGTTATTCGGTAAAATTGGGGGTACAGAGAGTAAACGAGATAGTCAAGGAAGCAAGACTGAGATGGTATGGGCATATAATGAGGACGGAGAAGGAAAGGATGCAAAAGAAAATATTGGAAATGAAGTGTGTAGGAAAAAGACCGCCAGAGAGTTTAAGAAAGAGATGGGAGGAACAGATAACAGAAAGTATGCAATTGAAAGGAGAAGAATGGGGTAAAAATAGAGGATGTGGTTTGCTATAAAGAATGCTACAGCAGCAATATTTATAAATAAGCTACTATTTTTGTAAGTAAAGTAGCTGGGTAAACCTAAACCAATTTTTATGGCTCATGGATCTCAGTTTACGTCGATAACACGGTATACGTCTTTGAACAATTTGGGTACAAGATAAACTCACAGCTCCAACTCCAGAGAGAGGATGATAAAATAGAACGAAAGGCTTGTAAGGAAGGATATATTGCCTTCATAAGCATAAAAATAGAATAGATTACATACAATTCTAGAGGTGTATGAAGTCCGTTTTTTTAATTCGAAGTGAATGCGAATCGAATATGCGAATTATTTTTGAAGCAGAATCGAAGTTTGAATATTTGTTGTTATTTTTATATTAAAAATATATTGTTTTTATTTATTGACTATATAACTATTGAGAATAATTTGCGTGCCTCTTGTATATTCAATTATTGTTCTGATCTGACTATACAGTGCCTGTGGGCAGTGATTATGCGCCGCTTCGGTTCTGTTCTTTTTGTGTCTTCTTCCATTGGGTGCAGCACGCTTTTTGTTGTTTATTAACTTAAACATCTTTATAGAACTCACTTTTGTTCAATGGGTTATGGGTTCAGTTCATTCCCCACTTTGTGTAGAGTAACCTCATTCTTGGGAATTCATGTCGCGAAAGAAATAAGTTTTCTTCAGCAGTTTTTGCAACCTTTATTGACGCGAGTGAAATATGTAAAGGTCCGAACAGTGGCAGACAGGCTCGACGTTGAATCAGTTTACAAATTCAACGGGAAAAATTATCAGCAGTGTAAATTTCAAATGGTGTGTGTACTCAAAGCAAAAGGCTTGTATAGTGTTGCTTTTGGGCGTGAGGTAAAACCTTGTGTAAAAAATTCTCGAGACCTCGCACAATGGTTCACGTCACGTCACGTGATCCCATCTCTTCTCTGTGCTTGTTTTCGGCGAACACGTGAATCCACAGTTATGGAGAAAATATTTATCTTCGCTCTCTCTCGGTAAACTGTTGCCAAATAGGCCTATTCTTACTTTAAGTTATTTGGGAAGGTGGTGTGCTGGGAATAGAAGGAGTACTGGCAACATCGACACACCAGCATTGCACAATTTGCCTGCTGTTTGAGGGAAAATTGATTACACGAAAACAAGAGAATGACAACGCTGTTTCTCAATAGTAACCATGCAATTTCCTCATAGATGATATTCAGTGTAGTGAGCCAATCATGACATGTCAGGCTCAAACTCTAATTATTTACATACATCAGGAAGCGGTGACAATTCGTTATTATTTTAATAATGTACACGATAGTGACGTATACTCTTTATTTCGTGAGGTGGAATGACTAGTACGTTGGTCATGTTCGTTGCTTCCCTGCAAACAGCAGGCTGCTTCCAGCTGCCCCCACACTGCTTGAGGGGTAATAGCAGCTAGCCAATCTCGTGAGTCCTAAATTCATTGAGGCATGGCCACCATATAGAATACGATCATTATGGAGGTGGGGATATAGACAAAAGACCGACCAGTTTGTTTCATTATCTGTTGCATCAATCATCCATGTTTATCTAGAATACTGGAAGGGTTGAAAACTTAAGGCGTAGTGCTTCTTAAGACTTTAAAGTTTACTATAATCCAGGGGTCTCCAAACTACGGCCCGCCACAATATTATATCCAGCCCGTTCCAAGATTTTATCAAAAAACCAATTAATTGTTTCTCTTCGTTATTTATTAACCACACAGTTTATATGACATGTCCAATTTCTGTCCGTACGCGTGCTTCCCCCATGACACCAAGCCAGAGTGCTGTCAGAATGGCAAACCCTCAATTTCAGTTACAAGTGCCATTCCTTATACCGACAACAGAACGGCTTGACTGTGACGATTTTTAGCTAGTTCCAAGTCTCCCGGCAGAGGGTTATCAAAGGAAAGTTCCAAGAGATGTTACCTAATTTAAAAACAAGTAATTCTATTGAATAATTATTATAAATATAAATTGATTCATTTCCCACAGAGAAGAATCAACGTCAATCACTTTTATCAAACACTGACTGGCCTTGGAAAGTGGCATTTTTTTTATAGACGTGACTGGCCATATGACTTGAATCTAAATCTGCATGTTAAAACCAATTTGATTTATGATCTGTTTGCGCATGTCAAGGCATTCAGGGCAAAAATAATGCAACTTGAAGAACAGGTGAACGTTACTTTGGCCCGCAAAAATGTGTAAAATATATTATGTGGCCCGCATATCAAAAAGTTTGGAGACCCCTGCTCTAATCTAAAGCCAACAGGCAAGCGTTTAACAAAAATGACAACTGAACAAAACCATTTCCTCACGTCAAGTGGTTGAGAGGGTGCAACGAAGCTAACAGGAAGCAGTGGTTCATCTCCACCGGAAGGTGCAGGGAACAAGTGATCAAACATGCGTCTCGGGGTCATACCCAGGTGAATGCCTTGTTCCTCCGTGTGCATGATGGCTGCCGCCACCTCGGGCAGAAGTTCGGATGTTTCCTCCACCTCCGGAATTGCTGGGATTACAGAACCTTTCTTCTCCTGGTGTATCCGAATAAGCTCTGAACGTAATCTGGATAAATCAACGAATTGCAACTATCATTTTAGACGAATGGTAACAATATTATTACCCGCTATGGTGGCCACATGATTTAAGGCGTCATTATCTGAGTAAACTTGACTGCCAATGACGAGGAAATCGAGGTTCGAATCTCGGTCAGGTGCTCTTAGTTTTCTAAAATGGTTTTCCACTCTCCTTCCAAGAAAATGGGGGTACACCTCTTCTAAACACAACCTTCCTCATTCCTAAAACCATTTGCGTCATTAGTACACAAGCGTATAAACCGATCGGGTAGTAAGACATGGTGCTAAAAAATAGATTTAAGACAAACATATGGGTATTTTGACAATATTGTAAATTATATGTTTATTTAACTATGGTAAAAAACCACTTCGGTAGCTGTGTGGTCTAACGCGCTATCCTCGTGTTGGACTAGACTGTCGAAGACGAGGAGACCGGGGTTCGATCCCGGTCGGGTGCAGTGAGGGAGGTTTTCCTAAATGGTTTTCCAATCTACTTCCACGCAAATGCGGGTGTACTTCCTATCAATTAAACCTTCCAAATCCCTAAACCATTAGTGTAATTAGTACATAAGCGTATAACCCGAACGGGCGGTAAGACGCGGTGCTAAAAAAAAAATTCTAAAAGTATCAATGTAAAGATCTTTGTGCACCTCTAAGAATTCTATCTTCTTCTTTTTAAGTTTTATGTACACGTATTCCCAAAAAAAGAAATAAAGCAAATGTTTGTACTATAATTAATTGTACATGACCAGCGAAGCTTGAAAGATCAAAATGATATATAGGTAAGTATCATTATTCTTAGTTTGTAAAGTGACACCTGGGCACGGAAATTGAACACAGGACTCTCGGCTTAGAGTGCCAATACTTTACCACTGAGCTATCCATGATTCTTCCTCTCCCTCATTGAGTCAGTGTTAAATTATGAGGAAAGCATGACACAAGAGCATGGAACGAATCCTGGAAATCTAAGTGGTAGAGCAGTGACGCGCTAAGCTAAGGGTCCCAGGTTCGATTACCATGTACATGTGTCATTTTTAAATTGATAAAAAATATTCAGGGATCAAAAGCTAGAAATATACATAAACGCGTGACACTTAGTTATATATCAGAAGTCTGACTGAACTGCCATCTATGCACACAGTAGTAATAACCCGGTGTCCCATCGAATGCTTTGTACCATGGCTTAGTTTTGAATCTATCTATCTCTAGAATATTCTCTTTTATTCTTGCTAGCACTAAAGAGATCGCAAATCTTGACACAGCTCTATTAGCAACACCTCTTTAAGCTGGCCTATCCACTAACAGAACTCAAGATTCGTTTCTACTCTATTCCTGTTTCACTGGGACATCAACATTGTGCTGTTAGCTGTGTATTAATTAATTATGAACGTTAGCCACAAAGCATGGTTAAGCTAATTATTTAATGCCATCCGGTTGCTGAGATAAAACTTCTAACTAACTTGGTGTTGATCAAACAGCCTACCTTTCTTCAAAGCTAAAACCAAGGATTTACTGAAGTTTAAAACAATATTTTTAATATTTTAGTCATAATATTTTAGGCATAACCTAAATATTCTTTGTGAAGGTTTAAATTGAGGTTAGAAAGCTAAATATTAAGTCAATGTTCATTCTGATGCCCTTGCCAAGAATTTCGCTCTCCTTTCTCATCAACAAACACGCCTTGTCCCAGGGGTGAGTCAAGATACGCCAATGATTAATGTGTGACCCTTATCCTTATTGATTAACATGCTATGGTCTCGGCACGGAAGTGGCGCCATGCACCCCTGGACATCGAGGCCCAGGGCAATTTCTAGGTCGGTACCTAAATAGAGCTCTCGCAGCCCTAAGGGGTGAGATGATCCGGTTCAGGCCGGATACCCAGGGAGGCGAGAACTAACTCCTCCCTTTCCAGTCGCTCACTGGTTGGACCGGCACCGGGGATTCGTGCCTCCCACCTATACAGGGTGGTAGCCGGAGCTATCTACTTCCGCTCACAGAAGTGACCTTGCAATCTCCACTCCCGTGTGTAGGGGAATGGGATTACGCCCATTGCGCGTGGGAAAGTAACTCCCCACTACTCGTTCGTACGAGTGGAGGCTCCTATGTCTAGTCCATGCACTACTAACTGTCCAGGCTATCACCGGAGCTTTAAAACGGCTTACCGCACGACCGGCGAGGCCCGCTCCCGCAGGCCCAGAACCCCAAGGTTCGAGGACCAGAGCCCCAGTGGCCCGGACCCGAAAGCCCAGAACCCCATCAGTCTGCCAACGCCATCAATCGTTGGCGATTAAACTCATTGCCCCACAGAGTCCAACCCATTTCTGGGCCGCCGCCACGAACAAGCTCGTGACGTGGGCTTTTGGCCCAGCCCTGTGTACTACTTATAACGAAAGTAGTCAAACGGAGGCATACCAGTCCGTAGGGCCACACCTGAGCTCCTGTTGGTAACCGATGCAACCCACCAGAAAACTTACAACAACCATTGCTCTTTGGAATAACCAGTAGTTTACCAGACTTTGAATGGTTCCTTTAAATATATGTTTTAGCCATACTATATTATTTGCTCTCGACATTTGGGAATCAGATTCGCTCAAATTATTCTATCCATCTCTAAGTCACCCTCCCATTTTACTCAAATATTCTGCATTTACTGGTGTTCTCGTTTGATACTTTATTTTAGTGCCAAAATTAGAGAATAACTTAAAATAAGTTATTTAACGCACAAATGAGACTAACGCAATCAAATACTACAAATAAACGACTTTTTGAGATAGGTCTTTTGCTAGAATTCACAATAGTTTAACCAAATACCTGTAAGTTTTTTTCTTGGCTGGTAATTTAAGTGCGAGGTTCTTGGGGTTGCGTTCCTGTGAATACTGATCTCTGTCTTGAGACACTTTCATAGCATGTTTTACATCTTCGCACTCATCTTTCAACATTTGTTGTAAGTCTTCCACTAGTCGTAAATCCTTTTGGAGCTTAGACCGGTATCTGCTTTCTTCAAAATTAAATAAATATTTTTGTAAATTACAACAATGTATTAATTATTTAAACTTCTCCCATCAACTTTTTAATTTAAAATACACATACTTATTTACTTTATGACATTAGAAGCTCGAAATTTCTTTGCTGCCCTTACAAAAATAAGGCGGCCACCCCTATTTTGAGCTGGCTCTATCCAGGCCACCTCATTACACCCTATCCCTATCTAGAGCTAGTTCTATCTTGTTCACCTCATTACACCCTATCCCTATCTTGAGCTAGTTCTATCCAGTCCACCTACACTCTATCTATTTCAGGTCCTTTCTTATGTTATCCTCCCATTTGCGTCTAGGTCTTCCCAATGGTCTCTTCCCATTGGGTTTTCCAGTCAAGACTCTGAACAAGGTTCTAGAATCTCCCATTTGCGCTGCATTACCTCACCACCGTAATCTAAGAAACTTGATTATCCTAACAATGTATTGTTATGAGTACAGGCTATGTGTCTCATCATTATGTAACCTCTTACACTACCCATTATCTTCATCTTTTTTTGGCCCGAATTTCTTCCTAAGCACCTTGTTTTCGAACAACATAAATTTGTTTTCATCATGCAAGGTAAGAGACCACGTTTCACACCCATAGAATACAACCGCTAAAATTATTGTTTTGTATATTCTGAGTTTTACATTCCTTGAAAGCAGGTGAGTTGTCAACAAATTTCTGGCCGAGTAATAGTATACATTTCCTGACTGTATTTATTTACTAATTTATAATCTAATATCGTTATTGCTAGTTAAAATGGTTTCTAAATAGCCTCTCAAATGATATGTTGCTCAAAGTAATATCTAAATTACCGTTCCAATTTATAATGTCCAAAACACCCTTACTAAGAAATGTTATTTCCTAATCTTTTCAATCTAAAATAATTAATGCCAAAATATGATCAGTTTGTAAAGCTTTGCAATATTAAACCAAATTCACAGGAGTTTAATATAATTTATTAATAAATCCTACCACTATAGCAAAATTTAGTAAATAAACATGTGTATTACGAAAAAATCTGCAACTTTCAACTATGTCAAATATCCTCAAAAACTTATATTCTCATAGCTTGCAGCCTTAGTCAATCTAGAGCATGCAAGTATGACATAAGCCTAGTGAACTCACAAATTCAACTAACCTGACTCGGCAGTCGAGTATTCAGACTAGGTCGTGTTTTTAAACAACATCAGTTGTTTTGCCAAGTAGCGTAACATAGGGCGTTGTCAAAACTAGTATCTTAGGAGAAACAGCCCTCCTTTTTGGGTAAATAACAGTGAGCTTTGGACCTTAAGAGAAAGGAGAAGGGAGGGACAGAAGAAGGCCAGTTGCTAGTGGGTCTAGTCCAAAGCGCTCCACATACTCAAATAGAAATTTTAACCAACTGGCGGGGAGAATATCCTACAGCTCGAGTCACTGTTCTGTACAGCGGAGGACGCCCCAACCCTTCTTGAAAATAATTTAGATAGCAATAGCACAGCAACGGATTGTTCGAAGTTCGACATCAGCTATGGTTATAGCATCAAAGATAGGTCAGGGTACGGATTGCTGAGTAGGGATATTGACAGAACGAGTACCTTTTCTAAACTATATCAATTAGTTCTAAATGCTACACAACATTGTACACTATTAGCTTAGTTATAGTCCAGTCAATTTAATGATGTACCTAGAACTAATTACAACATAATTGTTATCAACGGATTATATGAAAAAAGCCTGATTAAAACGATGTCATCGTTTTTATCAGGCTTTTTTCATATATGAGCCCTGAGAATACAAGTGGTGTAAGTCACTTTTTTTCATATTTGAGCTAACAATGTAAGCATGTGAAGAATTGTTTATTCTGTCAACTGGTAAAGTGGTGTAGGTCATACTTTATATGTTTTCCGCTATATTACACTACATATTTGAGTTTGTTAACACACCAACGCGTTTGTTGACAGAACAAGTGGTGTAAGTCGTGATGTGCTTTTGAGTTTAGATGGTCTGGTTCAAATTTCTAAGTTATAATGACCACACTTAGTGATTCTACGATAGAAAATGAATTAATCAATTCATCATCTGGCTCTGAGTATGATCCAGAAAGTGAAACAACCTCCAATGAAGTTAAGATAATACAATTAAGCAGATATTGAAAATGATTTTATATGAATAATTTTGGTTATGTTTTTATGTTGCTTAAATCTTTTGTAGGGCCTAGTTAAAAATAGTCCATTAGGTATTGCTTATTACTAATGCAACTTATAATGTTTCAATATAACTGTTTGCTAACTATAATTTTTATTTTAGGTGGGAATATTGAACAATAAAAAATTCCAATTAAGTGGATAATGAAAATTATTTCATGTGAAAAAGTTGGGTTGTATTTTTATGTTGCTTAAATCTTTAGTAGGCCTAAATAAAAATATATTAGGCATTTTTTATTTTAGGCGGGAATATTGAACAATAAAAAATTCCAATTTAGTGGATAAGGCCAATTATTTCACGTGAAAAAGTTGGGTTAAGTTTTTATGTTGCTTAAATCTTTAGTAGGGCCTAAATAAAATAAACTATTAGGCATTGCTTATTACTAATGCTACTTACATTGTTTCAATATAACTGTTGGCTAACAGTTTTATTTTAGGTGGGAATAATGAACAATAACAAGTTCCAATTCAGGGGATAGTGCAATCTATTTCATGTGAGAAAGTTAGGTTTTTGTGTTTTATGTTGCTTAAATTTTTTTTTTTTGTCTTTTAACACATTAGATTTTTACTTTTTGTCATTAGTTATTTTCAAAATCTTGTTTAGTGTTAGTGATAATAAATCTCTATTGAAGTTACAGTGCTACTATGAAAAATAACTTTGTTTAGCCTTTCAAAGTGATGGGAGTGACAATGGCCATGTAATGCGTGTCAAGTTAGGGAGATTTAAATTTAACATAAATAGCGTTAAATTTAACATAAATAAGTTTTTTGATCTATAATTAACAATTAAAAAACTACCTAACTTAGACAAACAGCTTTTGAGTTATTTAATTGCCTAATTCTAAAAATTGTTCACAGCACAAATGGTCTAAGTCATCAAATAATACAAATAATTGTAAAAATAAATTCTTAACTAGATAAGTTTTTTATATTTTCTAATTTTGATTAGTGCATAAGTTAAGTTGAACCTTTATGTATGCACCTAATTATTTTGAAAAGATCAGAAAAATCGGTGAGTTTTCTATATGGATCTAACTTTACCTCCAATTATCTCAAAATGAGAAAAAATGACTTACACCACTTGTATTCTTAGGGGCTCATATAATCCGTTGATAACAATTCTTTTGCAATTAGTTCTAGGTTAAACTAAATTTAATGCTAGTTTGACTGGACTATTAATCTACTTCAACAGACCTAATTAAATGAACTCCACAATTATTTGCCATTCACCAATCCATTCCACAAAGCCTATCCTGACACGTTAGGCCCACGGGATGGGTAGCGACAATTTAAAGGTGTCAACTTCAACGTTGTGATCTATTAACTTGATTATGATTATTTTATAAGAAGTTTGGATCTTTGCAATATATCAACCCAAGATCGAAATAGATAACGACGTAGCCGTTTCCAATTAAGTACGGTTTATTGTTTGTTTTTAACTGAAACAGGATTCTCTAATGGTCTAACCAATGCGGAAATGTCCGCTTTATGACACAACTAGCTGCTAATATTACAGTAATTAAATAATTTTTAGTTGGCTGTTACCTGTTAGGCTGAAGGGGGGCGTCCTGCCCCCCCCCCCCAATATAACAGGATATTTAAAAAATCGATGAATTATTATTTTAGATGATTTATATATTAGTATTAAGCTAAGGGAAAGTATGAAGTTATCAATGTTTAATAGGTGTGCTATAGGATTCGTCAATGACGAGTACAAATTTAAATGAAAAGAGAGTTAAGTAATTAAGTGGTCCAAGATTCATCGGAAGTTAGACAACAATTTGCTGATATTGTAAATCGTAGAATTAATTTTTTGATAATTCAGTATTGAACAAATATTTCGAAAACTATATTTTGTCTTTATTTGTATGTAAAATAATTATCACGTAGTCGTTTCATGATTAAAGTTAAATTTCATTCGCTATCATAAGTTTCTTTCAATAGAATAGTCACTGAGTGAAGGGGAACATTACTCTTAACTAGGGTAGGTATTAGCAGTTTATCTTGCGGTGCTGCACTTCTGCTTGTGGGATGATCCACGGATCCACATTTAAGAGTAACTTTTAACATTTGGGAGATATTCCTAGCATTTTAAATCTTTAATTGTGAAGGTATATAAAGAAAGAAAACGTGGAAAGTGTGGGAAAGTTCTAATATCATATAATCAGTAGTGGGATTCAGCCAGTTCGCACCGGTTCGGGCGATCCTGTTCCTAAATTTTCCCAAGTTAGCCGAACCGGTCCTTAATTCTTTCGATTCGGTTGTTATTCACGTTGCGGTGAGGTGTTTTCTTTTAGTTCCGGGCGCTGGTATTGAGTGCGCTCACTTTTTAACGTTATGGTTTTACTTCTAACATTTGAGTGGCGCTTTTATCTATGGCCTGACGTGATGGGAAATAAACAAATCTGTCGTTCACTCGTTTTTTATGCTCATTGAGCTGTGACTTTCTGTTGAGTCTTTAAGATTAACTGTGTACGCTTATTGTAAGTGATGGAATGTAAATTGTACGATTGTGATTTTGAATTATATAAGTGTTATAAACAAAAGTGTTCTATCTTCAAGGAATACCAACAGTCTCATAGCAGGTGTGTAGTAGAGAAGCTAAACACCACATTTATTTTTTATTTTTACAATGTATTCAAGCTAGAGAAAGAGCAAGGAAATTGCTACATTCAGAGCCGTAGTGAATGTTTAACGCCATAGACAAAAACGAAGAAATTTTCATTTCACGCCCTTAGTTAAACTATAGCATAATATTGAACACATATTTATAAAGCTATTTATCATATAAAATACATTCTAATATTTTATTACTATACTTTTGTCATTTATGATTATTATTAAAAATTGTAGTAGTAGTAGTAGTAGTATTATAGTAGCAGCATAGTAGTAGTAGTATTATAGTAGCAGCATAGTAGTAGTAGTAGCAGCAGTAGTTGTAGTTGTTTCAGCAGCAGTAGTAGTAGCAACAGTTGCCGCAGTAGAGGAAATAGTATATAGCTCGTAGTTGATATTTTACATGTTTTAGGCTTACCTCCAAAAATGAAGCGACAACAACTTTTATTAAATTATTTTAGAAAAAATCTGATATTTCTAATTAAAATACCAGTGAACATCTAACACCAAGAGATGATGAAATATTCACTTCTAATAGAAGAGATGAAGATCGGACAGCTGCTATTCCTGATTACAAGACTTAACTAGGATATATTCACTATTTAAAAGTCTATAACACCCGTATATCTAGCTTAAATAAAAAAATAAAATGTTCGTTGATATTAACTATCCTCAAAATAGCGAATAACTATAAAATCATTATAGTTCAAGAGGTAAGCTACCTGAAACCCGTGGTAACATTTAAAAAATAAAATAAAATGAGGGTTATCATGTTAGTGCTCCGATCCCCTCAATTCATGTATCGAAGGAGAGGGAAGGCTGCTGTGTTAAAGCATTAGGAAAAATTAAAGTCGTCCAGCGAGCTTCTCAGAAAAAAAATGAATTACCACTTTTCATCAAAGGCAAATGCTTGGCACAACTGAAAAGTCGTACTGATGATGTAATTGTCAAATGTATAGATACAACTAACCAAAAATATATCAGCTCTACATATAAGGTATTCATTACAGTTTACAGATTAGCAAAAATAAATAGGCCATTTTCGCAAATTGAGGATGAGATTGAACTCAAGAAAAGAATGGGTTGGATATGGGATTGGGACTGCATTCTCGGAAAACTGCTGTGAAAATAGTTGATCACATTGCAAGAGAAATCAAAAAGCATATATTTACTCAAATAATCGAAAAAAAGCTAATATGTATTATAATTGATGAAGTTTCAACCATATCTAATAAACCAGTGCTCATAATTTTTTTTATAAAAGTTGTAGATTCTCATCTATCACCTATCATTTTACTTGATTGATTGAGCTGGAAGCACAGGATGCTTAGATCATACAAATTTGTTAAAGGTTTGTGTGATGTTGGATTTGATATTGACTATTTGAGAAATAATGTTGTTGGATTTTGTTCTGATGGTGTAAGTGTAACGCTAGATTGAAAATCAGGGGTGAGCGCCAGACTTAAAATCAATATTCCAGACATCATTATTTGGCATTGTTTGAACCACTGTCTTCAACTTGTTTTAGATGATTCTATCATTCAAGTAAAATAGGCGAATCACTTCAAAATGTTTATAGATAAAGTCTACAAGAATTTTCACCAGCCAAACAAAACTCAAATTGAACTTTTCAAAAATTCTGAAGAGCTTGGAGTAGAAATTACAAAGATTGGTAGAGTTTTGGGACTGAGATGGGCTTGCAGCATAAGATCAACACTTTCTGTATGGCATGGCTATCCAACTCTAGAAAAATATTCTTCTGCACATAGAGAATATTATGGAATGGCATACCGTCTTCACAACAGGTTCTTTATAGATAACCTAGCATTTATGATAGATATATTGCAAGAAATTTACTTAATTTCTAATACCCTTCCTTCCAAACAGAAATTTAAATTTATTAAGAGCCGAAAATTAATTTTAAAAAAATCAATTAAGGCATTAGAAATACTCAAAGAAACTCGTGGACACTTTTAAAAGAAAGTTGGACCTAAAATAAATTATGATGCAGTTAAACATATTGACTTTGTTGAGAATCAAAAATATCTCAATCTTCCTAGTCAAAAACTACTGGAGGCAGTTATCAACTAAATGGAAGCAAGGTTGATCTACAGTGATCATTTAAGATCAGGAAATAAAACAGAAAGTAATGATAGCAAAATTCAGGATATTGTAAACCGTTGCTGCTAGTTCTGCGGAGGCAGAAAGAGGGTTTTCCACAATGAATGATATATATTCAGTTAAAAGAACCCTCCTCACAGTTCAGAATGTTGCAAATTTGATGACAATTAATATGATTGGCCTCCCATTGGACTCCTGGAACCCCACTCCTTCAGTTCAAACGTGACTGAGAATAAACCACACAGCAGATGACAACATTTTGAAAAAGGGATGAGATAAACTTTATGATGACAATCAATTAGCGATTTGGAATTATTTAAGGTAGGTAAATAAATAACTTCACTTAACTATTCTTGGTTTTTATTTTTCATTCTGAAAGGGTACGGTACCACTAAGGCAAAGAGAACCGGTTGCTCAAATTTTTGAATCCCACTACTGTATATGAGGTAAACATTTTAGAACCAAACCATATAAAACCACTATAGTTAGGCAATGAGCATTGCCTTCAAATTGTTTTAGAGGTATTTCATGTTCAAATATTTATTTGCTTCTGACGTTAAGGGAGAACCTTCAATAATTCAAGCTTCCTCCTATCTCCTACATCAAAATTCCACATACATAATTGATCTTTTGTTATAGTTAAATTCATTGGCAACGTTTTGGGCAAGCTTTGTGTACTGATTACAAACGCACAAAATTGGTAAACTCTTAAAGCTTCTTCGCTTGAAAGGAAAATGTTAAGTGTTGGCCCTACGATATGGCTGAGAAGTAGGCCCAGGTGTTTGTAATGTTCTTGAAGACACTCGTTGTAGCCTGGTTCCCATCTTAAACAGGAATTCAAAGAGTTAGTTACAGTCATTCATCCATGCAAGCTATTTTAAGTAAAATTAGATGCAGTTTTTCTTAACTCCTAATTCAATATGTTCATTAAATTTTATTGATACATATTTTTTTCCCCACCCACATAGCTGATACTGCAAGATACATACTATTTGCTTCTAGTGTAATATACTGATTGTATTTTCCAATTTTATTTAAGGTATCTTGAACCTACGTTATTATGTTATAGCACTAGATTATGCATCTAGTGTATATATATTTATATTTAAACACACATTAGCACCAGTTGTATGAAAATGCAGTTTGGGCTCTAGTTCAACGTTTATTAATGGGTCCCTTGGAAGTTTTAAAATCGAACCGTATGTGACAGCTATGCTTCAAAATTTAATTAATTACAAATATGAGAACATTTTTCTATATACAGTATATACATTTTGCATACAATTTTTCAAAATAATGTTTAAGAAATACAAATATATTATCTTTGTTGAATGTGTCTTGAAATAAAAAATATCTGTTATTTTATTTGTTTGCTTACTTTTATAAGGTTCAACTTAAATATACAATTTCATCTAATCATCTCGACATCCTGAATTTAGGGATTGGCACAATACCGCACTTCCGTCATCACGTCACCACTAAGAAAAAGTGGTCATTACAAAGATTATCGTTTTATAAATTTGTCCCTGATTAGGGTAACAAGAAAAGCAGTCAACATTTATAATTTAAAGCCAAACATTAAAATGACATGCTGATTGTTGGTGGCTTGGATCATATTATTAGAAACAAAATACACTTAGATTTTCAATTTTATTTTAAAGTTCTCCTAGTTTTTCTTTTATATCATCCTAAGAGTCTAAGTTTCTGCTCCACACAGCGTGATGTTCCAAATGTAGCATATAAACAGTTTCGTCTTCAGTTCTAAACTTAACTTTCTGGTCAGTGGAAACCTATTCTTGTTAAAAGCTTCCTTGTACATGGCGATCTTTGGACCTAATTTCCTTGGCGCATTAGACATCCACATCCCTTGTCAGCAGACTTCCCAGGTACTTGAACTGCTCTATGTTTTCCAACTACAAGTATCCAATTTGATTTTCAGAGGTTCTTCATTTTTTGAAATCACCATCGCTTTTGACTTTTCAATGTTGATCTCCATATCATATCCTTATTTTATCTAAAAATTTATGTTTCCATTTGATTGTACATACTGCTGTAGTTGATAATTGAAGCCTATCATCATCCACTGCAACATATTCTCCTGTATGTTTTAAATTTCTTCTTAAATGTGTGTTTTTAGATATTTCAGTATGGCTGGCTATGTATTGTACAATGTACACTTGACCCTTAAAGTATCCCCAAAGAGAGACGTCGGGATGAGACAGGTCATGAGAACAAAATGGCCAATTCACGTCCCCGAATTGGGAAATCACACTTCCTTGGAACAAGTTGTGGAAGGCAGCCATGCTGACGCAATCCATTTGGGCTGTGGTGCCAACCTGGTGGTACCAGATATACTCCCGTTGAGGGAGAGTTTTATTTCTTGTAGCGAATAAGTTTTGAATCATGTTAGTGTATTAATCAGCGTTGACTGTTGATCGTGATCTTCATCTCCTCCAATAAATAAGGTCTAATTGTGCAGAGAGATGATGCAGGACACCAGAATGTGACTTTAGCACTATGAAAATGCCTCTGATGAATCTCACGGGGCTTTCTGTGAATAAGTAGTGACAGTTATGCTTATTGACAGTTCCATCAAGGTTAAAATGAGCTTCAGATGAATAAAATAAACTGTTTAGCATTTCATGGTTCTCGTTCATCACATTTTTCAGAATTTTATAGCTGTTGGATCTTTGTTCTTTATGTTGATTTGTGATTTTGATTTTGAATTTTGTAGAAATGAAATTTTAAATCTTTATTTATCCATCCAACAAATTGCCTTTAAAAGTTAAGAGCAGCAGCGTGCTTGATTACCGATCGTCTTTGACTACGGGTGATTGAATCTAACACCCGATCAGTATTTTTTCTGTTCGAACTGATCTTTGCATACCTTATAGCTTTTCATCTTTAACGCAACCTTTTTATTGCCATTTTGAAACGCTAAGATGGGTGGAGTTACGTGTTGGTGCATCCATTTAGCTAAACTATGGCCGATAGTCTGGTTGAGTAGCAGCAGCGGTGTTTGTTTGAATAAATAACTCAACCACGTGATACGTTTCTGTTAAACTTCAACGTTCCATGGCGAACTAAACTCTTAAAATCCCCCAAAGGCGCGGCATTGCTGCCTATCAGAAAACGTATAGTCACTGTTTTAAAACCATCACATGTTTCCGTCCAACCTCGTAGAATCATGCAAGATGATTGTTACTTACTAGGATAGACCAGGTTCGCACACACCCTCATAAATATTTTAAAATGTACACAAATTATGGTGGTATGAATAATTTTATCAATATATTTGAGATAGGTACTGTTTTTTCTGCTCCTACTCATAGCCTATCAGGTAGGTGAAAAAATAGTAACATTTCTGCGGTAAAGACGTGTGAAGTGTTCTTTTTTTAGTTTATTTTGTGTATATTACGAATATGGCAACCAAAAAATCTAAATTGGTAGCTTTCTCATCTTTTTTGCTAAAAAAACTTTGAAAATAATGCACTTTTTTGTTTTTATTTATTCCCTTACTAAACATGAATTTTAAAAAAAATGTTCGTACAAAATTTGTTTAGCTATAAATTCTCTATAAAAAAAAGTTTTGGTTCATTTTAAGGTTGAATCAACGATAAAAGCCCTAATGAGGGTCAAACCTGAATAATATCAGGCTATTCCGAGTCTTAAATGCATCATGCAAAGTTAATATGCTTAAAATCCACCGAACTGAATGGCCGAGCATCATACATGGAATTTAATAATAATTTTATGTAATAATTACTGATATTCAGAAAAAATCGTACAGTTTCTATTGGTGAGACAATCTTCCTAAAGTTACTCCAGAGCCCAGGAAACAGAATCGATAGAGTTTTTGATTTGTACAAGATTAACTCGATTTAAGACTTCGAGAGCTCACCAGCAAGATAACACTACACCTGCATGGTATGCAAATATCAAAGGAGGCTTCAAAGTTAAGTCTTGGCAACAGTTCCTTACAGCTAGTTCAAACAAGGCTAACCTCATTATGTTTCTAATTGATTTGTGGAGCACACCCATTTATAAAAGCAAACTACAGAGTAGAGTTATGTTCATTGATAATGAAGACAAGTGCCGGAAAGTAACGTCTGTTGAAGCGACAGAGTTTACTGAACTTGCTTGTGACCACGAAGAGGCTGACACAAGGCTAGCCATACATGCTGAACATGTTGGAGGAAGCAACATCCCTGCAGTTGTTGTCCATGCTGATGACACCGGTGTCCTAATCATTCTACTAGATTCCATCCAACAAATTAAATGCCAAGTTTATGTAAGAATTGGTAAGCAAGGAAAATATCTCATTGTCTCCCTTCAAAATGTTGTTGATAAGCACAGCCCTAAACTATCAGATGGCTGCAACACTGATGACTTCATGAAAGCTCTGATACGAGTTCAAAGCTTCACAAGCTGCGACAGTGTTTCATTCTTTTACGGCAAAGAAAAGAGGATGCCTTTCAAACTAATGAGCACTGCAGCACACTACATTGAATCGTTCAAAGCCTTTGGAGAAGAATGGAAGGTGAGTGAGCCCCTAAATGCTAGCTTGGAGAAGTTTGTGTGCCAAATGCACGATGGAAAAAAACCTATTACGTAAATAAACTTAAGTATGATTTGTACTGCTGTAAAGGAGACAATATTCTGCCATAGCTCTTATCTCCTTGTCATTCAACATTACGCCTCTAGGTGAGTAGAGCCAACTACCAGACCGATATATGGGGAAGATCTTTTAACATGCTTTCATATGAAGATGGATGGTATGAGGACAATGGCTACATTACCATTATAGGCGCTGACTGCAGGGGTGCTTTGCATACTAAGCACTCCCAACAATATTTTCAGGGGTGCGCACAACCCCCAATATTTCAGCCTTATTAAAACCTTAATATTGGATATAGAGTTGCGCTGCGAACAGTGTTTTATAGCGTAGCAAACTGCAGGTGCTGACATCTGATATGTAAGCAAGCGTGATTAAATTGGTAGCACTTTCCACTTGTGAACTGACAGCCCAGCATATGTCACCATGTTTCCATTATAGTTTGGTTAGTGGCAGTACTAGTATTTTATGTATTATTTTTGTGTTGTACATGTTTTTTTGTGTTAAATTTATTTTTTTATTTCACTAAACATATATTGAGACTAACAAATTCCATCTTAATTTTGGCCAATTTTTAAATATGGTGCTGGAAAATTGGCAAATTTTAAACCGCGCCCTTTTTATCGAGCACCCCCCCCCC
>CABFWB010003653.1:31314-56356 GCA_902151455.1 Timema bartmani
CCCCCCCCGAAATTTTATGAACAAAATATATATGGCTTTATTTATGGTTCAAACAATATCAAAATTAAGGTACAAGTACAAATTAGGGGGCTGTGCTACCATAAAAAGCACTTCAGAGAGCTTCCAGAGGTGTTTATTATTTAGAATTTTTTCTAGCCTCCGTCAAATGGGGGATGGACCCACCAAAACCCCCCTGAAATTATTGGCTGGCTACGGCCTTGATTATAAGTGCAGTTAGAATGTAATCAATTCCGATAGCAATCACTAGGTAAATAACAGATGGTGACGAGATAATGGAAGCGGACGCTAAAATTCGGTAAAGCAGTTTGCGTCTATAATTGAAGTATAGTTAGGAACATTATTAATTAGGCCAAGATGTTTGACTGACTGGAATTTAACTTGAGTGAGGCCTCAACATGGCTGCTGTACTTGACGCAAATAAAGAACTTTTTTCTATTGAAGAACATCGTTGTTGATAAAAAGGGTTTGCTATAAATAAACTAGTTTTTAAAAACACATTTTTCGAGTAGATGTATCATGTTTGGTCATAATAATTTAGGCCCCTAAGCAATTTCATAAGCTGATTAATTACAATTTATTCTCGTCTTTGAAATATCAAATACACACTTGAAATAAATTTTCTTCAACTCGCACCAATATTTGTTATGGTATAAAATTTAAGAAATATTCATTAAAAAAACTTTATTGTCAAATGTGAACCAAACAGGGCCCAACACATTTGTATAAAACCAAACTTGTCACTTTTCAAAATACTTTTCACTAAACAAACAATGGCACTAATAATAAATACTAAAAAAACATAATGGGTTCTATAAAGTCTTAAGAATATTATTTAGAAAAATAAACTGATGAGGAAATAAATAAGTTTATAAAATAATGAAAATTGTTTGTTAGTGTTACTAAATGTATTGTATCATTGTTCCTCGGTACAACGAAATAAAATACATAGCAAAATTATCTACTAACCCTGCCGCCCTATTTGACCACCGAAGCAACACGCTCAACACAGCCGTTCCCACATATCCACACGCCAACACTCTGAGCCACAGATCACTCTCTAAGCTGCAAGCTGAGCTACGCGATTGCATTCCCATGACCCACCACCATAAGGCGCTAGCATCGGTGGAACCGGGGAGATGATTCCACAATGATGGAGATGCTTAAAGAATCGTCTGTGTTGCTTCTCCGAATGTTATCAGCCCATCCAGCGCGTGTGTTACTCTCGCGTGATTCCTAAACCATGGGGACGCCATATAAAGTGTCGTTCGGCTAAATGAAGAGGACTCTTAGGAATTATTCGGTTTTGACTAGGTGTGTAGCGTCGAGCTACGTGACTTTGAAATAATGTAAGTAAAATTCCATTTCGGCTTGAAAGTTATTATTAAACTTCTATTTATATTTTAAAATATTTCTATTTTTCAGAATTCTTTTTGGTCATATTATTTAAAATTAAAAAATAAGTTTTTTTTTGTTACGATACCTCGTTGGAAGATTTAATAGATTAGGGTACTATTTTGCCAAAGACTCTAAAGTGGAAATATAGTATTAAACTTTCATTCTCTTGTTTGATAATATTTTAAGAGAATATTTATCAAAGACTCTAAAGTGAAAATATACTACTATTAAACTTTCATTTTATTGTTTTCTAATATTTAAAGAGAATATTTTGCCAAAGACTCTAAAGTTGAAATATACTTTTAAAACTTTCATGTTTCTGGTTTGATAATGATAAAAGATAATTTTTGCAAAATACTTACAGGTAGAAATTTAGTTTTAAAACTTTCATGTTTCTTGTTTGATAATATTAAAAGAGAATATTTTGCCAAAGACTCTAACATGGAAATATACTTTCAAGCTTTCATTATCATGTTTGATAGCCTTTGAAGGAAATTATGTTGTCAAAGACTCTAAAATGGAGATAGACTTTAGTACGAACTTTACTAGAGTACAAAATTTATTTAGGATGAATCAAATGAAAATTTAATATTTATTTCGTATATGAATTTTGTTAGTCATATATTTTGAGTTGGGCCATTATGCCAAGTTTAACTTGCGCTTATGATTTGTCTCTTAGGGTTTTGAAATTAAAATTTTTGCTAGAGCAGGTTCCCGGAAGTTATGAAAACTTTTAATAGTTGAGGGACAAATATATTTATTCGAGTGTATCATGCACATATAGGTTGGTTTATGCATACTATTAGAAGTTGATCTTGAGTGTTTATTAATCATGTGTTTCTTCCAAATTAGTAGGATTTAATTCTTTGATTATTAGTATCCTTTATTGTTGTTGGCCCCTTGCCAACTAATTTATTTTGGACATAATTTTGACTTAATGTAGTCATGATGTTTAGAGCATATAAAAAGTGTGTGCAGATATTTTCAAATTTATTAACCGAACTTTGCATTTTGTATAGTTACCACGAAAAACATAAATTATAATATTAATTAAAATAAATATTAACTTAGGCGTACTTAGAATTTTTTCAATGTATTTAAATGAATCTTCCTTGGATGATGGATCTAAGATCTTGTTAAATGCTAGCACCATAACTAATGCTTAAAATTAAAATTGCACAATCACATATTTTATAATCTACTTTAATTTTTGTATTTCTATCTTGTCCTACCTATGAAAATTCTAAGGTATTAATGAATCACTTCTACAGTCAGTTAAGGAGGATGGCAGTTGTTCATTCCAAATTTCCTCAACTAGGTGGGTTGCGAGTCGCTGAGAAACAATTATTTGTTCTCAGATAATTTTTACTATGTTTGACTCATGCACCCCACTCTAATAACCTGTTTTTCTTCTTACATTTTGCACTTTCTAGTCATTTTGTTTTAGGAAGGTGGTTTCACTACTAGTCAAAATATTTTACCTGTGCAAACCATGAAATGATTTATGAAATAAACTGTGCCAAAACACCTACATTTATAACATGCATTATAAACATTTTTCCAAATAAAGTTCATAGCTCTATCCACCCTAATGCACGCCTTACTTACATCATACACCACCTTAATTGCATTTACTAACGATGCAGCCACACCATACTCTCTAAGAACATCCCATAAACATATTCCATACACCCGATGCTTTCTTCAGATCAACAAATGCACAGTAAGCTTTCTTTCTTACTGCCATACATTTCTCAATTACTTGTTGCAATGCAAATATCTGATCCATGCAACCTCTACTTGGCATGAAACTACATTGCACACCCCAAATCTTGCCTGCAGTTTTTTCACGCACCCTCTCAATAATTAAAACTCTCTCAAAAGCTTTTACTGGAATACTCGACAAATTAATTGTCCTATAATTCTTACAGTCACTCTTACTGCCTTTTCCTTTATACAAATTAATAATGACGACATTCTTCCAGTCATTAGGAACGTACGCAATCCCAGCACACAAATTGAAGAACTCACGCAATATTACAAGTAATACTGTGCCCCACACTTAAGCATTTCACTAGTGATCCCATCTACGCCCACAGATTTGCCATTCGCTAATATTTTCATAGTTTTAAACACCTCAGCCTCGTTAATTCTCTCACTCCTTATAACATTTTCACTTTATTCTGCTACTATCTCCACATTTCAGCCATCCAATTGCTTAAAATACTTAATCCATTGTTCTCTTATAGGGTTTTCAACCCAGATCCTCTCACCACGTTCAATCGGAATGCCTTAGGTACCTCCTAGCACTCCTTGTTTTACTCTCTTTACCCACTTCCAGAACAGCTTATTACCTTCAAAATCATTATACATTCTTTCTGATTCTTTTAATCTCATTTGCTCTTTACTCTCCTTTACTACTTTCTTTGCATTAATCTTTTTTTTTATTCATCCCACAACCTCCAATGTTCTGTTTCACTCTTAACAACAATCATTCGTTTGTATACTTCTTTATTTTCTCTCTCCGCTTCTTTCGCCTGTTCATTCCACCATGTACTCTTTTTAGATTTCCCACCCCTGCATATCCTCACACAACTTTCGCAAACTCAACTAAAGTCTCTTTTATTCTGTTCCAAGCTTTTTCAATAGCACTAGCATTTATTTCGACATTCCATTCATGCTCTTATAAGGATAATATTTCGCCCAACAATATTTCATTTTGCACTCTCACAATTTTATCCTGCAACTTTTCCACGTTCCCTCTTACTTGCTTGCTACTCTTGCGCTGCTTCCTCACAAAACTCCCACCTAATTCAACTTCTGAAATCTCCATAAAGGGATCCGATCCACATTCAGCTCCCCACACAGCCCTAGTATTCCTGACTAAACTTTTCAGTCTCTAATAATACACCACAAAATCAATCATCGTTCTAAAATCGCCTCTTTTCCATATATACAAGTGAATATATTTGTGCTTAAACCATGTGTTCAACACAAATAAACCTTTTTCTAAACCCAGACTCACTAATTCATTACCATTCTCATCCACCCTCTCATCACCATACCTTCCTAGCACTCTTTCTGAACTCTCTCTTTGGGTATCCACCCGACCATTCATATATCCTAACAAAATAATTTTTTCAACTCATATCTTCTTACAAACAGCTTAGCTGTTGGGCTAAGTAATAAACGTACTGCCACCTTACCCATTCATCCACACCTGACCACAGTGCCAAAGATACCATCACTCGTCATCAAAACATATTTCCCTTTCCGCTTGGTTTAACATTGATACAAAATAAGTATTTTTCTTTCAATCATTCCCCTAACAGTTCATTCTCTTTACCACATCTTCCACTCACATTCCACGTTCCAATAGTCCATTTCTAGCCAGTTTGTCAACCGATGGTCCCTTCAGTTTTAACTTCAGGTGCCCGCCATAGCTTTGGTCACCCGAGGCTATTATTTCACAGTTTATTGTAGTAATTTTAAATAGAGTATACCAGGCTATTAGCCTTAATCGTACCCACACCTATGAAAGTATTCGCTGCTTACGATCGGTGTTGGAACATTTTAGCCAGTATACCAGTCTTACCCTGAAAGCTCTCACGCTATTCCTGAAAACCAGTATCTTTACTGTAGAGACTGGCTTGCCGGCCCGTCAATACCAATAGGAGATAAGGCAATGCACCAAAACACCGGGACAAGGTTTCGATTTTAAATTTATGTATACCATTTATTTAAACAAGCTACACTAGTGATTTTTTAAAGCAGGTTTTATGGACAATAATAAATACTGTCCTAATTTTTCAAAACGATGTGCAGAGATAACAATACCTGGATTAGTTTACTAAAGAACGTTTAGAGCACTTTTCTCGATAATACAAACATACTCTAAACGATTAATATTGATAACATTTTAATATGTTATTAGTTTTATATTTCATAAATTGATATTTTCTATTAAAAGTCACAGTTTCAAATCACATGGCTTGACGGACGAATGCATGAAAGTAGAGCTAGTATTTTTTTCTAACTATAAAATATGTCCATTCGTAGCTTCTATTATGACAAACAATGCAAATAAAAAACTTCAAAATTTAATAATTAATCTTTTCATGCTGAATAGAGAGTAGAATCAAAGAGGTGGCCTAGAATTAGCAAAGATATATAATGAATAAAGAAGATTGGATTCTCACATAATATATTTTATATTAAAATTAATCAAGGCTTAGCCATCTACCAGATTATTTCTCATTTACTTAACACCGAGATTTCAACAATGATCTTCATTGTGCTAGCTCGTCAATTTTTTACTTCTTTGAAAACGTTTGTTGTCGTTGCCCAGCAAATAAATATTTAATGCCGTCTTCTAGGAGCGGCATGAAAGACGTACATTTGTGAGAGAGCTATTTAAAACGAAAAATAAAAGCGATATAATTTGAAATATGAGTGATTGTGGTTTTATGATGTGCTTTAAAGCCGCCAAAAAAGTAGGTGCACGTTGTTGTGAACATTTTCGCAGGTTAAACGTGCTCTGGCGTCGACGAACATCCCGTCGAAGTAAGTCAAATTTTGGTTACATATCTGAATTTAGTTGTTAAACTTACAAATCTTTCTACGTTGATCACCAAACCACGGTAAGTCGCTCATTTGTTACATTAACTCGTTTATCTTCGTACTAAGTATTTGTTACACTTATAAATCTTAATGCGATTGAGATCACGACTCATTAAAGCCCTATCTGCAGACTACGTATCTTTAAGGTGCGTAGTATTCCATAACTAGCTCATGTTTTAAATATAAAATTTGTGACTGCACTTAACCTACTTTTCAAATGTAGCCTATAATGGAAGTTTAATTAACATATGTTGTATAGTTTGCCTGTGTTAATAATATTGTTCAGCTGTGATTTCATCTGTTTGCGCCTAGCTCTAAAAAATTTCTTACGAAGAATTTTATTGGACGTTGTTTCCAACTTTCTCATAGGTTTGCACGATCGTGTGACTACGGATACATGCTGTGTTGACGTGATTTCTATTTCTAATGACTTAAGGAGACTATAAGGTAGTGATGGGTCGAACCAGCTCGTTGAGGCGAGCTAGCTCACATAAGCTCTCTCACTCAAAAGAGTCGTTCATATGAGTCATATCGTTCACCGCATGGCTGGCTCGCTCCCAATCCCTTAACCCCTTTGCCTCCCTAACTTGACGAGCGAGCGCTAACTAGTTATCACAATTCCCGTTTCGAGCGTGCAAATCTGTACCTTCCCTTTCAACTTATGAACGAATTAAGATTTATGTGTAATTTTTCCGAAGGCTATTGCGTTTGATTATTTATTTTTATTACTAACGCATACTACTTATAATAACTAACCTTGGCATATAGCCCTTAGTGTCTAATTCACAGAATTATGTCTATTGATGTTAAGAAAAATAGTTTAATATTGTAGGCAGTGCTGTTATCTAGTAACGATGGTAAGCAATTATAGTTGAAGCGAGAGTCGTTCGTTCACAGCTTTCGTTCAAGAGTGGTTGACAAATAGCAAGATTAGTATTACTATGGCCTTAAGGACCTTAAGGCCATAGAGTTAGTTAATTAGTAATTAGTAGTGTAGATTTTGAAGAAATAGATCAACAAATGCAGATCAGATTTTATTATTTGGCAAATATTAGAAAAAAGTGGGAATACAACATGACAGATCATCAATAATACATATATTTTAAAAAGGCCTACGAAAAGTTAAAATAAATAAATAATATGAAATATTATTTAAGTTTGGGATGCCCAAAAAACTTTTTGCTAAGGCTTGGTTTATATTCATGCATAATTCATAACTAATAGCGAATAGTGTATAGTGTATAGTGCACAAGAAGTTGAAATACATTATTTTAAATGATGGCGTCTATAATCGATTTATAGTGAGTAGTGAAATAGTTCACAGTGCATAAAGTTGATTTAACTTTAACTTTTCTTATACGTTATGCACGAGTTGTGAAACGATATTCTCGCAAGAAAAATCTAGCCAATAGGATTTATGGAAAACATAATTCGATATTTTTCAAATATTATTTTATAAGTTAGAAGTTGGTCGCCATATTGGGCTTTAATTATCGTTAAATAGTTTTATATTGTGATTTTAACTTGAAAATGAGTGAAAATGAAAGTGACAATGAATATACGGTTGAATTTACAGAAGATGGTTTTGTGTCTGTTGCTTGGGGGAGGAACCCCGCACCTCCTATTAATGTAGTTTTTGTACTTGCCTTGGTCACTTGGGAATTTTTATGGTTTAAAACACCAGGAGTTGGAAAATTCATTGTCTAACCCCACATAACCTCCCTCCAAAAAATACATTTCGTGCAACGCCCTTGTACTCTAGCCTCATTTCATTCAACCACTAAACCAGATTGTCCTCAAATGAAGATAAATAATTCAAACATACTATTAAATATAGAAGGATGGGTTCTATAAAATTCATTTACCCGTGATGATAAAAAGCCAGAAATGCAATTCTAGATGGTCTGCCATTAAATGCTAAATATATAAATTCAGATTAATACTATTTAGTAAACAGTACCAATATTTATCTCTCAGATTATAATACAGCTAGTAAAATTGGCGTGTTAAAGGGAACAAGGATATTATATTTGTAAATATGTAAATTATTTTGAAGACCAATGATTGACATATCCATAGAGGTAGTATCCTTAAAATATCACGCGCGCAAGGAGATCACCTCTCAAACAAATGACAATCGTTATGAATGTCTTATTCACTACGTTGCATTATAAACCTTAGTAATTTTCTTATAAATTGTGCACTATACACTATACGCTATTCGTTATGAGTTATGCATGAATATAAACTAAGGTTAAGCTAAATGAAGTATGTTTGACTGATATGAGTAGCAGGATAGGGTTAGATGTCACCTATCGGAAAGTTTTGAAATGAATAATGGGTTGAAACAAGGAGATGCACTTTCCCCATTAATTTTAAATTCAGCCTTAGTATACGCTATTGAAGTAAAACAAGAAACGGTACAATCCAGCTATCAGAAAACGCAGATGATTTAGCTTTGTTGGGAAATAGTGAGGAAGCTGTAAGAACTGCAGACATTTTACTATAGGCTGGTCATGAAATAGGTTTTTAGGTGAATGCTGAAATTACTAGGTATATGATCATACAGAGAAAGCATATTGGGGCCGATAATTTAGAGATTACTGCAAATAACATTTAATTTGATAGGGTTAATAAGTTTAAATATTTAGAAACAATTTTAACTACGATATAAATAACGATATTAGATTGAAATTAGGAAAATAATACATTCGGGAATTGCATGCTATTACTCTGTAAGTAAGTTGTTGACATCTCGCCTGATTCCAAGGAGTGTTATAATATACAAAACAATCATTTTACCAGTTTAATCTCTATGGGTAGGAAACGTGGTCTATTACCTTATATGACGAAAACCATTTTAGGATTTTCGAAAACAAGGTGCCTAGGAAATTATTTGGACCACAAAATGATGAAGCTACTTGGGAGTGGAGAAGGTTACATAATGATGAGTTACATCCCTTATAATCATGACAAAACATTATTAAGATAATTATTAAGTCTCATAGATTATGGTGTGCAGGACAAGCAGCATGAATGGGAGATTCTAGAACCATGTTCATGGCAAACCCAATGGGAATAGACCACTGGTAAGACCTAGACTGAAATGGGAGAATAACATTATAATAGTATTGAAAGAGATGGGAATAATGAGGTGGACTGGATATAACTATCTCACTCTATGAATAGGGCCTAATGAAGTGAACTGGCTAGAACAAGATCAAGATAGGGACAGGTGTAATGAGGGGGAATGAATATAACTATATCAAGATAGAGATAGGATGTAATGAAGTGGACTGGATAGAACTAGATCAAGATAGGGACGGGGTGTAATGAGGTGGACTGGATAGGTATAGTTCAAGGTAGGAATGGGGTGTAATTAAGTGGACTGTATAGATCTAGCTCAAGGTAGGGATGGGGTGTAATGAGGTGGACTGGATAGAACTAGATCAAGATAGGGATAGGGTGTAATGATTTTGACTGGATAGAAATAGCTCAAGATAGGGATAGGGTTTAATTAAATGGACTGGATAGAACTAGTTTAAGATAGGGATAAGGTGTAATTAAATGGACTGGATCTAGAACTAGCTTAAAATAGGGATAGCATACTTTTGTAAGTGTGGCTATGAACTCTCGGGTTCCTAACTCCTAATAGAATAAGTAAGTAAGAATTAATTACTTGCACTTTATTGAGTAGATATTATGTCAAGGGCACACCCAAAGATCTTAGGGTAAGAAAGTAAAGTATGACCCCCTAATAACACTCTTGAAGATCAACAATAATATAGATTAAACTTACCTAAGACGTGTCGAATGAATTGGCTGTATTTTAATTCGAGGCCTGATATTAAATAAGGATATTTTAATACAAAGTAAAAGTTCCTCCAAGATATCCTATCAGGAAAGTATATAATTAACAGCTTTAATACAAGTTGTATGTCCCCAACCACCTGGGTGCAATACTGGTATGATTTGAATGTTTTAGTCCAGTTCAATAGTGTCNTATGGATGAGATAGTGGGCACAGTGATGTATGAAGTAGTGGGTTTAGTTATGGATGAGATAGTGGGCACAGTGATGTATGAAGTAGTGGGTTTAGTTATGGATGAGATAGTGGGCACAGTGATGTATGAAGTAGTGGGTTTAGTTATGGATGAGATAGTGGGCACAGTGATGTATGAAGTAGTGGGTTTAGTTATGGATGAGATAGTGGGCACAGTGATGTATGAAGTAGTGGGTTTAGTTATGGATGAGATAGTGGGCACAGTGATGTATGAAGTAGTGGGTTTAGTTATGGATGAGATAGTGGGCACAGTGATGTATGAAGTAGTGGGTTTAGTTATGGATGAGATAGTGGGCACAGTGATGTATGAAGTAGTGGGTTTAGTTATGGATGAGATAGTGGGCACAGTGATGTATGAAGTAGTGGGTTTAGTTATGGATGAGATAGTGGGCACAGTGATGTATGAAGTAGTGGGTTTAGTTATGGATGAGATAGTGGGCACAGTGATGTATGAAGTAGTGGGTTTAGTTATGGATGAGATAGTGGGCACAGTGATGTATGAAGTAGTGGGTTTAGTTATGGATGAGATAGTGGGCACAGTGATGTATGAAGTAGTGGGTTTAGTTATGGATGAGATAGTGGGCACAGTGATGTATGAAGTAGTGGGTTTAGTTATGGATGAGATAGTGGGCACAGTGATGTATGAAGTAGTGGGTTTAGTTATGGATGAGATAGTGGGCACAGTGATGTATGAAGTAGTGGGTTTAGTTATGGATGAGATAGTGGGCACAGTGATGTATGAAGTAGTGGGTTTAGTTATGGATGAGATAGTGGGCACAGTGATGTATGAAGTAGTGGGTTTAGTTATGGATGAGATAGTGGGCACAGTGATGTATGAAGTAGTGGGTTTAGTTATGGATGAGATAGTGGGCACAGTGATGTATGAAGTAGTGGGTTTAGTTATGGATGAGATAGTGGGCACAGTGATGTATGAAGTAGTGGGTTTAGTTATGGATGAGATAGTGGGCACAGTGATGTATGAAGTAGTGGGTTTAGTTATGGATGAGATAGTGGGCACAGTGATGTATGAAGTAGTGGGTTTAGTTATGGATGAGATAGTGGGCACAGTGATGTATGAAGTAGTGGGTTTAGTTATGGATGAGATAGTGGGCACAGTGATGTATGAAGTAGTGGGTTTAGTTATGGATGAGATAGTGGGCACAGTGATGTATGAAGTAGTGGGTTTAGTTATGGATGAGATAGTGGGCACAGTGATGTATGAAGTAGTGGGTTTAGTTATGGATGAGATAGTGGGCACAGTGATGTATGAAGTAGTGGGTTTAGTTATGGATGAGATAGTGGGCACAGTGATGTATGAAGTAGTGGGTTTAGTTATGGATGAGATAGTGGGCACAGTGATGTATGAAGTAGTGGGTTTAGTTATGGATGAGATAGTGGGCACAGTGATGTATGAAGTAGTGGGTTTAGTTATGGATGAGATAGTGGGCACAGTGATGTATGAAGTAGTGGGTTTAGTTATGGATGAGATAGTGGGCACAGTGATGTATGAAGTAGTGGGTTTAGTTATGGATGAGATAGTGGGCACAGTGATGTATGAAGTAGTGGGTTTAGTTATGGATGAGATAGTGGGCACAGTGATGTATGAAGTAGTGGGTTTAGTTATGGATGAGATAGTGGGCACAGTGATGTATGAAGTAGTGGGTTTAGTTATGGATGAGATAGTGGGCACAGTGATGTATGAAGTAGTGGGTTTAGTTATGGATGAGATAGTGGGCACAGTGATGTATGAAGTAGTGGGTTTAGTTATGGATGAGATAGTGGGCACAGTGATGTATGAAGTAGTGGGTTTAGTTATGGATGAGATAGTGGGCACAGTGATGTATGAAGTAGTGGGTTTAGTTATGGATGAGATAGTGGGCACAGTGATGTATGAAGTAGTGGGTTTAGTTATGGATGAGATAGTGGGCACAGTGATGTATGAAGTAGTGGGTTTAGTTATGGATGAGATAGTGGGCACAGTGATGTATGAAGTAGTGGGTTTAGTTATGGATGAGATAGTGGGCACAGTGATGTATGAAGTAGTGGGTTTAGTTATGGATGAGATAGTGGGCACAGTGATGTATGAAGTAGTGGGTTTAGTTATGGATGAGATAGTGGGCACAGTGATGTATGAAGTAGTGGGTTTAGTTATGGATGAGATAGTGGGCACAGTGATGTATGAAGTAGTGGGTTTAGTTATGGATGAGATAGTGGGCACAGTGATGTATGAAGTAGTGGGTTTAGTTATGGATGAGATAGTGGGCACAGTGATGTATGAAGTAGTGGGTTTAGTTATGGATGAGATAGTGGGCACAGTGATGTATGAAGTAGTGGGTGTGGTGATGGATGCAATAGTGGGTGTGGTTATGGCTATAGTATTGGTGTGGTGATTGATGAGGTAGTGGGCGCTGTTATGGATGACATATTGGACAGGGTAGTTAATGCTGTATTGGGCACTGGGATGAATGGAGTACTAAACACAGTAGTGGATGCAGTATTGGGCGGTGTGATGGAGACAGTATTGAACATGGTAATGGATTTTATATTGGGTAGATTGGTGGACACAGTAGTGGGTGCTATAGTGGAAGATGCAGTATTGTCTTATGTTATGAGTGCAGTATTGGGCGAGGTGTTGAATGCATTATTCGGCGATGTGATGAATGCACTATCGTGCGCTGGGTGGAATGCAGTATTTGGTGCTGTGATGAATCTGGTAGGGCTCTATTTTAGGGTGATGGATGTATTATTAACACTGTGATGGATGCAATATCACTCAGGCACAATGATGGATGTATTCTCGAGAATAGGGATGGATTCATGCATTATCGGGTACAATGATGAATGCTGTGCTGGGCGTGGTGTTGGATACTGTAGTGGGTGCGGTTGCCATCACAATTGCACACAAAGAAGCGATAAATGTGCGGCCTATAACATACAAAAAACCCACGCCTTCTATAGAAATGTTTGGATATTTAATACTCTACTATAAGTGGAAGTCTTAAATCTGGCAGCACTCATTGATGAAAAAGAGCAGCAAGTCAAATACTTTTGGGTCATACAAAGATTAAGATAGCTATAAAATTTGGTTAGTTAGTTATGTTTTCATAACATACTAAGGAAAATGTTGACTCACGCCATTAACGTGCTTCTCTTATTGATTTATTTATTTCATCCTACATTTTATCTTTCTTTTTTATATATTTATGGTCAGGGTGTGACAAATCAAATACATCGCTATTCAACAAGTTTTTCAGAATTCACCGTCAGCTACTGTGATCTTATTGAGCTTAGGACAGCTTTTCATCACCTTACCCCCTTTTTGTTTGCTCCTATCACTGTCGATGATGTAGTTTAAGAGTTGACTATGAATCCTCGGATTGTAGCTAGTCGAATCTCTCCATCTCCTTCTCAGCTTCCTGTTTGTATAGGTCCGCGGCAGCCAGTGTGTTTAGTAGAGCATCTCGGGGTTAGTAAATTAATGGTGGGAGTGGAGAACATCGCCGATCAAATAAGTAGAAATTTAGATTAGAATTTGAAATTTTATTTTAAATAAACATGACATTTTGCACCACGGGTTACTTAATGTAAAGAACACAAATTACTTAGTACATGAATATGGATAAATAGTTTATGAAATGGTCATTTAGCCACATGGTCTCCATTTACTCCCACCCTCTTTAAACCCGCTTTGACCAACACAAAAAGAACTTCTGAATACAGGTATCTGTTTGCGTGCTAACCGGCAAGTGTGTTGCGTCTGACGCTTCCCTTCCACATAGGGTCAAACACAAACACTTAATCTGATGTGCTGATTGGCTAGCTGTTCGCGCCAAACCTCCCCTTTCCACTGTGAGGCAACAAGTGCAAGCCACAGGTAAATCTTAGAATGAAGCCTCGTTTTCAAAAGTTGTCACACTAAATACCATACACAATTATTTATTGCATTTTTGTGAGTTTCATTATCATAACGATACAAAATTATAATAGTATCTAGTATAAAGAGCTTGTGTGAAAATATTTATTTTATTAAGTTTAATAATTTGATCAATATTGTATTTGACATGCATTTCAGAAGTTCTCTTAACCGGCAAACAATTGGTAGGGGTTTTAATAATAAAAAAACATTATTTTTTTTCCAAGTATCCCAATTGTTTTCTCTAGCGTGCAAAAAAATGTTGGTCCCTCAAAGTCTCTTTTATTGTAAATTTTGGTTACTAAGGAGCTTTTTTTAATAAGGTATAAGTGCTAAATACCCTGAACTCGGTTAGAGTTCAGACTCTGACATTGTCAGAAGAAAGCTTGATGTGCCTGTCGATGCGGGTTCGTTGGTTTCAAATTAAGTAGAATAGTTTGGGCATTGAAACATTATACATTTCATCAATCTGTTTAACATCCTGGTTCTTTAGTTTCACTTATTTTGGAATTTTAATATTGAGATATATAATATAAAATTTTAATGAATCTTGGGGGGATAGGGGGTAACACATCAGCGGTAGAGAGATAGTAAGGCCATAGAGCAGTGAGTGGTTATCAATAGACGACCCTTGAAAGATGTCTGTCTGGCACCAAGGTAGATAATTAAATTGTTTATGTGTGTATGTATACATATATATATTAGGAACATACAGGAATGACATTTTTACTGGGGAACAGAAAGTGAGTCGAGACAGGAAATTATAAAATGACGCTTTAGAACAATTTTAGATTAAAAATATGTAAACTTTTTTAACTAATATTGTAATGTTTCTAAATACTAACATTATTAAACATAATATAAATAATAACTCAAGCCTCGTGAGGACAATTGAGGAGTCAATTAAATAAAGTAGTGGCGCTGGTTTAGAAAACAGAGATTAATGCCCAGAGAGCTAGTGTAGAAGTCATGACACGCTATCCACAAATGTTGACACAATCGTTGCGAGGGGGCTTACACTGTGGAGTTTTTTTTATATGTAACAAGATAATCATCATAAAACATAATATAGATTGGGGTGTGCGGATAGAATTTAATATCAAATGAAATAATTTCAAATTGGATAAAATGATGACCATTAAATAATATAAATAGGATAGTAAATTTCATTACATTTTTGGTTGAAATTATCTTAATTGGTAAATTACTTTTGAAAATGGTGTTTTATATACATTACCTGGAAGTAAAAAATAAAAGTATGCACCTCTTAAATGTTCTTTAGGTTTGATACAGCTTAAATATTATCTGGATTATAAATTCCTTAAAAGTTATCTAAAATTGACATTCCTTGAAGGTTCTTTAGATTTTATATATTTTATTTGAAATATTTAATGTATACTTTCTGAACTGTCCTATTATATCAGCACATGACTTATAACTTGAATATGTAACAGACACAGCACCAAGACGTTAATTCATCATGAAAGGGTGAACACACATCACCAATGATTAATTTTTAGGCCATGCCTCGAGTCAAACATGAGACCCTTAGCTCAGTAGACACATGCTAATGACTGACTGTTCTTTAGTTTAACACCCCTTTAATCTATACTTCCCTTCTGGAACGCTAACAATAGATGGCTGATTGCTAGTGATGGGCAGAATCGAATAAATAGAATCAATTCGATTATTCTGAATAATCGATTCATTCGATTCTTTCAAAATCATCCAAATACAACAGTAGCTGACATGACACGAGCTGGCCGATTCATTCTCTTACCACTCCCTTGCCAGAAGTGCTGAGGAAAATCGACCTTATGATTTTGAATGTTTCCAGGCTACCTCTATACAGGTCTTCATTTCTCTTAGGTTCGTTTTCAATAAATAGTCCCCATTGCTATACATCAATCAACCTCATGCTTTCGAATGATTCCAAGGCTAATTTAATACAAAGTTTAAGTGATTCTACATTTTACAATCGAATATCAGCCAAAAATAATTTTAATGTAAATTAAAAAATTATTTGATTATTTTGCTACACTACTACGTAGAATGTTATTTTTCATTTCCTTTAAATTTTAACTTCCTAACTAACTAAATGCAAATAGCACAAACGGTTTGAGAGATAATTTTTTTAACGTTGACTGAAATTTATTAAATAAATAAATAAATAAATAAATATATACTTTTTATGTATTTAATAAAACATTGCCCGGCCACAATATTCAGATCGTATTATAATTTTATTCATTGAAATAATTTTACATTCTTATATAACACAAAATATCATTAGCCAGTAAACTCGTCGTTTGTCGAGTAGTAATTGTGTGTGTGATTCTAAGTGAAGCTTTCAGGAAGCATATAATGGATTCAGATATTCAAATCGAAAGTATTTTTATCACTTAACTGATATATAAATAGGATTGTAAGCTTCTATATTTTTTATGTTTAGGAAATATTAAAGGGTCAATTATCTTGACTCTTTTAAACACAAAGGGAAACATATGTTCTAACCGTACACAAAAATATTTATATTAATTGCGAGGTACTTATGTGACTAGTCAGTTCACTGTATAGTATTTTGTTTTGGCTGTAATTTGATCTTTGACAAGGAGCTAAATACAATAATAGAAAAGTGTTGATCAGCTGCACACGCAAAGGAATGTGTGTGTTGAGTGATTCGACAGCAGGCTGAAAAAAATAGTAGCACAAAGCAGAACAAGCAACTAATAACTACTTTTAGTTAGAAGTAGCTAGCATCCGATTATTACCGACTCTTTACTACTTCTCAAAATCATTTGAATGATTATTTCGATTCATTCAATTATTTTTCAAATAATCAAATGATTGTTCGATTTTAAAAATCATTTGATTATGCCCATCACTACTTATCGCTCATATACGGTTGACCTTGGCAAGCTACCCTCCCTCTTAATTCATTTCCACACGCCAAAATATGATATATATAATTTCCTTTTCTAAATTTTCCAAGCACTCACACTTGCTGAACCTAACAAATTTCTGTTGATAAACAGGCCACAATAAGTCACGCACCTCCCAACATGTATGTATATCCCTCCACAAGTCTTAAACACCCCCCTTCACCTGAGCTTGATAGAGAACAATGACAAAAATGGTTTACAAAAGAATTAACAGTAATGGACTCTCAGAATGGATAAATTCCAGACATTTTCCCGATAGATCGAGATTACATACATATGCATATACAGATAATGACCTTCCCATCTTCTTCCGTCATGCTTAACACAGGACTGTTAGAAATACGATGTAAAACAGTGTTAAGCGTGACGAAGGTCATTGCGGGGTGATTATATATATATATATATATATAAAATAACCCCTTAACACTTTTACACCGTATTTCTAAGTCCTGTGTTAAGCGTGACAAGAAAGTGGGGCAAAGGTCACTGCAACGAGAAACAGTCTTGCTCGCATATTGCACTAATCAAGTCACTATAACGATAACCGGACCGAGTGTAACATATATACATGAGGTATTTAGTTTTAGTTTTTTTGAGTATATGTAAATTTACCAAATTAAGTTTTCTCATGGTCTGGCCCAATCCATGAAAAAAAAAGTGGCTTAAGGTGTGTTTGAAAACCAGCGTCAAAAAACAAACTTGTCTTTAAAAATTTACCTTTTTTTCAATTCAATTTAATTTATATACTTATTAAATCTTAAAAAAATTACTTAGGATAGTAATAATTTACAACAAACAAATGTATTATTTATATCATGAGTAAAATCATTCAACTGTGATTCTACAAATGCAAGTAAAACACATTTAGAGACAAAGCAATGAAATCAAGAAACTCTGCCTACTTTATTAAAAAGCCAAATAAATTCTATAACTTTTATTCATAACAAAAAAACAAAGATAGTACAATGACAGTAAAATAATATACATGATGGTAGTGACGATAGTTCTTACCCTAAGCAATGATATTACTTCCTTTCAAAGTCAATACCATTAACAAAAATGATAAGGACCTTATCACAGCCATATTTATATTTGCGTTTTGATTGAAAAATCGTGTGTGGTGGTGGGTATAACATGAACTAATCACAGATTTTGTCATACTTAGAATAAATACACAGCCCATTAATATCTACTTGAAAATATTCTAAGTTCTAATTTTTTAACAGATTATTTTTAGACCAAAATCAGATTATTATCTTCTTAGCTGTAGGGCTGTATATTTAAAATAAAACAATATATAAAAATAATCTAATATAAAGCAAACATTTTAGTTCAAATTTATGAGTGAATCAACATTTAAAATACCTATTTTTCTTATTTATGTAAAAGGTAACAGGAACCAACAGTCAATCTTTGTAAAAATTGTCAATTCATATTAAGAAAAGAAAAAACATTTACAAATGCTACTAAATAATGTGATGGACAGAAATAATTACGTAAAGCATTCACCTCTTCCACTGTCAAAAGCAAGTACTGGTACCTCAGCGCTGCCTTGAATATTGATAAGAAAATTCTGAGAATGTACTAGTTAATACCTTGAAACATCTGTTGATTTTTGATGAAGAAACAAAATCTTTTAAAATATGGTAAAATACTACAATTTGGAACACAGTGAATAGGAGCTGTCTTTAAATTAAGCTAGGATTTTAGGGGTAGAGAAGTATTTTCTTACATTTACTTTCGAGGGGGCAGGAGTTCTATGTAAGTTTTTTTTATCAATGTTTATGGATGGACAAACTCTAAAACAATGTAAAATAATTCTGAAATTTTCCATTTCCATTCAGTGATTAACTCCACTTTAATCACTAATTTTCACAGTTTTGTAGAAATAATCTAAATATAGACAATTTTTTGCACAACGTTAATCACAATACACATGACAAATGACTATTTTTGTTTTAGTAACAATAATAATTTATTATCATTATAATTTGTTTGAATAAAACCTAAAAATAAATCTGGTTTTAAATATAAAAATGTGTTCGTAATTAACATACTCGACAAGAATATTGTCGGCCCAGATCAAGCGAGCCGTTCTGTAAATAGCTCATCATCACAAATCTAATTTGCTGCAAAGTTTAGAGGGAGGAAGAATTTGAGCGTCTTCATTTGTTTTTGACTTTGTTCAACACTCTTAGAGACACACAGTCAAAATGTATTTCTGTGTACAATGTACTTATTACTCCCTTTATTACTAATTCTTATGTCTAACGATAACTCAACAATTACTATCATCTAATTTACCAAATTGTAAAAAATTATATATGATAGAGGGCTGCCGGAAAATCTTACCATCCATTACGTGGGGTGAGGTGGGGGTGGTGGGGGTGGTGGGGTGGAAAAAAGTATTACGTAATTTAAGGTCAGTTCCCGATGCAAATTATTACCCTCATGTGATTCAGTCAGTAAATTTTACAAGCACTTTAGTAGACAATAAAAAATTTGGGACTTTAAGAGGGTCAATTAAAATTATAATCTATCTTTATTTCTGTTAGTTCTTCCAGCTAAATCACAATACTCCGATATAGTTAACATTCACCATCAGTTAGTATGACATGTAAGCTTATTCAGCTGAATCACAGTTACTTAAGTGCTTAACCAATGTTATTTATATGACTATATTTTTCTGATGTACAAAGTATTAATGTGAATTTATTGAAAGCTATAATATAATCTAAATAAATAATTTTATCTGGTCGATATGTTAAAATTGCGTCTTATGACCACCAGATAGCATTTATCCACCAGATAAAATGTATTTATCCATCACATTTTTATCAGGTTTAAAAGTACCTGATAACTTTTTATCTGGAAATTTAAATTAGCGTTGCCATAGTGACGCATTGTTTTTCATGAGGTTTCACCCGTCAGAATCTGTTTTTAAGTTAAAATCTTGGTTCACATGTTTAGTAAGCATAGGCCCAGGCTCTAACTGTATATAAAGTTAGAATATTTAATTCACACTTAAAAACAGACAAGCTATTTGTTGAGTTATAGTTATATACGAACAAATTATTTAAATATTAGGATACAATTAATGCAATTTTTTAAACGTTGTACAAAACTATTGGCCATATTTTGACAGACACAGAAATTAGTACGTGCAAGTTAACCTAGCTTCTGCGCTCACGTGACAGCATCTGTTTCCTCGCACTCATTTAGCCACCATTATTTATTAAATGTTGAGTGTTGTAGCCAATAGTATGGTTGTAGCGGTAGCAGCAGGGTTTATACACACACAAGCACCAGAAAAAAAAACATTACCAACCTTGTGTTTTCTGCATAAAAATATATTTAACCTACAGATAACCTGGCAGATAAATCCAGTTCATAATATGTGTAAAATATTAAAGTGGCTGATAACCTTTATCTGGCCGCCACCTTTAACCTCCCGATAGCAATATTTATTCGGTAATCATTAGACCGGCCCTTAGTCAGGTGTTAATAATGAATCACTTTTACAGCTGCAATATTGCTTGATTTATCAAATATTTTTTAATCTGATTTTTTTAAATAACTATTATTAAACTAAAACTAATAATGTGTCTACATCTTTTTTCAGAAATAAAAACAATTAAGCCTTTGTTGATGAGCATAATAAATTTTCCTTGATGCTATAGCTATCATATGTTGACAAAATCTGTGACCTTTTTAGGGGAAAAGTAATAAAAATATCCATTAAAAAATAATATGGTTTGGTAAAATAAATGCTCTGCGAATAAACAAACTAAATATAATGTTTGAGTTGAGAGCAAGAAAGACAATATTATTTAATATATAAATATATTTTAAGGTCAGACATCATCTAATTATCAATTTGAATCCCACACCACTATTCAAACGCATACTTTATATATTCTAAAACAGGAAGTTATATCATTTTTTATACTATTTTCTTTACAAAATATTCTACATATAGTAATGATTACTCTATTAACATATTCTGTCTCTTGCACAAAAATAAACTACACATATTGAGACCTTGATTTAATTTTAGATGTGCTTAGTTAACACTATAGGACTGCCTCAAATGTTATCAAGTGAAAACACTGACCATTTAAAGATTTTAATCATAGCACACTTAGTCCTACTAACCTAAATTATAAGCATTCGTAAAATGAAGTCACTATCTATATTATAAAGAAATGAGCCTCTGTATGGATGATACATTTCCAGGTTAGTGTTTTTGATAATGAGAAGTATGATCTTCACACTAGCTCTGTACACAACACAGCCAGATTTCCAAAATGTCAAGAAAGCCTAATTTGAATGTGAATCAAATAAACCACATAAATTCTGGCTTGTCTATACTCTGCATTTATGAATTATAAGGACAGTCTGGTTGAAAACATCTTAAATGGGCTTTTGCTAATTTCAAGGTCATACATTTGTCAACTAAGAACTTTCTTGTTGGAAACACCTTCTAAGGCTTTTGTTAATTTTAAGATGATCCATTAGTCTGCTAGCTAGAAACAACCTGGCTGAAAACTTTCTAAGGGCTTAAAAATAGTTTCAAAGTAATGAAATTTGTCATTTAGAAAGTCTTCTTGCAAATTTTTAATGGGGTCTTGGCTGATTTCATGCTCGTGTATGTATTCACTCACAGCCTAGAAATTCTTGTTGGAAAAATTCTACTAGAGTTTTCAATTGTATCTAAGGAAAATTCATTCATCTACATGGCGGTATTAGCTGCAGCACACTTAAAATTAATGGGAATTAAAATATTATGATAAAATACACACACATTTTTCAGAAAATTAAGCATCATCTTGGTAATATTTCATCTGAACAAAATTTAATTCAATAAAAAAAATTATTCTGATAGTAAAAACTTTACTTTGTTGTGTTTATAATATATTTAATATGTGACTGCTAGAAATGTACTAGTTTTTAAAAACAAATTTTTTGAGATTTATCATGTTTGGCCATAATAATATAGGACCCTAAGCAATTTCATAAGCTGATTAATTACAATTTATCCTTGTCTTTGAAATGTCAAATTCACACTTAAAATAATTAAACTCCCACCAATAATTATGGTCTGAAATTTTAAAAAATATTCACTAAAAAAACCTTACTATCAAATGAGAAATAAACAGGGCCCAACACATTTGTATAAAGCCAAACTTGTCATTGTTCAAAATACTTTTCACTAAACAAACAATAGCACTAATAATAAATACTAAAACAACATAATAGCTTTTACAAAGTCTTTAAGAATATTATTTAGAAAAAGAAAATGATGAGGAAATAAATAATTTAAAAAATACTGAAAATTGTTTGTTATTGGATGTCAAAATATTTTACCTGTGCAAACCATGAAATGTCTCATGAAATAAACTGTGACAAAACACATAATTTATAACACGTTTTATAAAAAAAATAATTATAAAGAAATAAAAATGAATCATGAATCAAGTCAATAAAATAATACTAAACTAGTAGGCTAATTATGACCAGATAGTTCTAACTTAGAATTTTTTAAACATTTGTATTATGTTATCCACTTACATTGAAGGTATAAAAGGCATTATTTCAGTACTTCATTTTAGTTTAGTTGTGTAAACCATAATATTAATAATAAATAATGGGTCAAGTTGAAATTATATAAATGTGTATAACAAATAATATAGTTTTACCAAGAACATTCAAACTAACCAATTAATTAAAAAAACCTGTGTGTTAATTATTAGAAAAGTAAATTGTACCTTTGTCAAAGACTGAAAGCGATGTGAGTGTTAGTAAAAGAGAAACCAAATTTTAGGTAAGGTAGTTTTCTACGTGTATTTATTAGGGCTGGGACGATAAGACCTTTTGCAGATATGCCGATATTTTGTTGCTGATATTTCCGGTAATTGATGCTTTTTTCCCCTCATTATTACTAAAATGTAAAGTAAAAACACTCAAAAACAATAATTATTATATGATTTTGCCATTTTTATACTTTTCATGATAGTAATAGGTTTGTTGAATAAAAGTTTGAATTAAAGTTTTGAGTGTTAAAGTTGGTTAGCTATATTTAATATTATTGCTAGGGCTACTGCACTGCCATAATAAACAAGAATGTACATAATTACAGATAAATTAAAATACCAATACCAAAAAATAAATAAATAAAAAGCACAATCTTACACTGTACACATAAGGAGAATACACCTAGTTTGTTTTTAAATGAAAGCCACCTATACTTAAGAAAATATGCTGGCCCTGTCATATTAAAAAAAAACCATTACCATAAATAATAAATTTAGAATGTGGGTTTTGCTGTTTATTATAAAATAAAATAACTAACACCGAATTAGATTTTCATGACTTGAGAATTTAAAATATATCTATACATTTTGAATTATCAGCATAAAATATCTGCATTAAAACAAACCGACTATCCTTGGCCGATTGTACCAATATCGGCCCAGTCCTAGTATTTATCACTAAAGATTTAAGTACAGCGAACACTTGTATAAGACAGTCAACATAAAACTACTGCTACCATCAATGTAAACAAATACAAACATATTAGCTAGATATTTTTAGAAGTGTGTTTTTACACTTATTGGTTGTATTGTTTACTACTCTTAAAATTTTTTATCTCGACTTGTACAGTGGCAACATAAATGCCAATGTAGGTGCTTTATTTGTGATAACTATTGTTCAATGATGATCTCATATGTCAATCACACACACTGTCTAAACTGTGAGCGACAAATGACCCTAAACACAGGATAGAACAGTAGTGGAGTATTGTTGCAATAAGTCAAAGACCCTGGTTTTGAATCCCAAGTCCAGGTATTATTTTTCAACATATTATATTAAATCTTACCCTGTGAATGGCCATATACTATTTCCAATGATAGTTCCTACCAGTTGTTTTTATCAGTTGCACTATAAGAATTCACCAACAAAGGTTCCTTTACAAGTGTGTGACCAAACTTCCCACCCAAAAATAGTTATTTACCACCTATCTACACACTCGGTTTATTCTGAAAGGTAGCAGACTTACCATTACCGATCATATTTAGTCTACCCTTGACAGATTACATTACGACCCTGTATTATAAGCTGTACCATAGTGGAATAAGGCAAGGTAAGATTGCAACCTTACAGGATAAACAAAGGAAGGGTAGATAGATCATTAGTGTACATAATGTTATTGTTTGTTACTGAAAGTAAGGCAATGATTGTTTATCATGAACGATAATTGGCCTATTGCTTACTGAAGCATCATATTACCAATTATTAATCAAATTATTTATGATTATAGGACCAGATTCTGTCAAGAGTGTAAAGATTAAGCAATTTTTCCACCAGAGAACCGAGACAAGACTCTGTGGCTTATAAGTAGAAATAAAAGTATTGATTTGTTTAGTTCAGTTGCTTTGGGGAGATTGATGAATTGTGGTAGCTAAGAGTAAGTACTAAAAATTATAGATACAACTTTTTCATCAAAGATCAATTCTTAATAGTGAAAGAAAACTCATCAAGCCTAAATAATTTAGGGATCTTGTTGCCACATTCTTACCAATGCAGGGATTGGTAAATTTACCACATTGAACATTTAATGTAATCCTGCATTTCCATATCATATAAAAATACTGTATATTTTACTACAACGATACTGACTGCTTTGTACAATAAAGATTATTTTTTCTTGTTAGTAAAATTAATATAATTCATTCAAAATTTAATACGAGATTAAAGAACCAAAACAATAAAACTTTGAACCTAGGTTAAAAAAATTGCTGATGAAAAAATACCCTTATTTTACTAAAGATATCTTAGTGGTTACTTTTATCTCTTTCTACAAATACCTCAATATAAAAGTAAAGCTGTTGATAGACACACCATTGTAAAATTACTAGTATCAATAAACCAAATTGTTACTAAAAAAATCTGAATTAATCAGTGTAGTCACAATTTATTATCAGCGTTTGCTCATGCAAGGATTAAAAATGATTTAGATAGATAATACAATTAATACTATTTTTCTTATCTTAACCTAGATAAGATAAGTTCAAATAATAAGGGTAAA
>CABFWB010003653.1:56535-74697 GCA_902151455.1 Timema bartmani
AACCAATAACCTACAAACCAGGAGTTAAGTAAGGAAAATATACTAATAAATATGACAATATGATGGCATTGCATTCAAACAAAATTTGAGGGATAAAGATTTTTTTTTTTTTAAATTGCTAGGGACGAGATAAAATTTAGAATGGTCACCAAATCCAAAGATGCTGGGACTAAAACAAAGCCGTTTATACTGTTGCTATGCTTCACAAAAAGGGTCACTGGACTAACCCATTAACAATATTTATGTTTATTACCACATTATTAGATAAACACACATAATTAATTATGCGGAATGGCATCACTACTCTTTTAAATAGCCACCAACATATTGGTCTCTGTGCTCTAACTGAAACAAAATAAATACATTATTTTTCAAATTGAGAATAGTTATCACAGCTTTTGTAAAGGTGATTTGTCCGTAGGAATTAAAGTATACCCATTTTAAAAAAGGGAGAGAAACAAAGTGTAATAATTATAGATTATAGATACAGTAGGCACTGCTTATTGTGATCACAGATAATTTTATCTATCGGTTATTGTCATCAGTTTCTTGTAGACCCGACCATTTGTATGCTTAAACATATGAAATTCTACTTCTGTTATTGGTATAATTTTTTGGTAATTTAGGGCCACCAACATAAATATTTATAAAAGCTTAAAATTAGAAAACCCCCATAGCCTCACTATTTTATCATGTCTACTGTGATACAAAAACGCGGCCGTTTGAATGTATGTTAATAGGCTGTTACAGTATGAGTGTGTTTGACGGAATGTGCCTTTTTGTTGTACGTATGCTGTCAGAGATATGGAATGCATGAGTCATAGTCTACATAACTCCCCGTCCCTATTGTGACCACATTCATTTCCATCGCAGTTCTTAGCAGGCCTACGTATTCAGTTTGGTAGTTGTACTTTCGCTTTGATTATAAAAACACATCTACCTTGTGCGGCGTGTAGTTAGTGTGTTTAATGTTTAATATTATTATTATTATTATTAGCACCGCGTCTTACTACCCGTTCGGGTTATACGCACTTACACTAATGTGTAATGGTAGGGTGATTGCGAGATGAAATGGAGGACCTACAGTTTAACGTGGAATCTGAACCACGGTGGAGGCCTGGCATTCCTCACATTCACAAGTTGTGATTAATACAAGTCTTGTCAGAGGTGAAGGAAGGGTTCGGCAATCAGATAAATCTGTGCCGGGACCGAGGTTTGAACCCCGGAGCCTCAGCACAGAAGTCTGACACCTTACCCCTAGACCACCAGGTCACCAATGTTTAATAGCTGTTAGTGTTTAATGTTTTGTTATTACTGTATGTAGTGTCTCTACATGTACACATAAAAAAAAAGTTTCTTATGAAGAGTGGTTAATTAGCATAGTGTACATAGTTAAAATTGACCAAAATGGTGGAAACAAACAAAAAGAGAAATAATATTAGTGTTAAGGATAGGTTTGCGATCTTAGAAAAATACTACAAATTGCCTAAAATGAGTAAAAGAAATGCAGCAACACAATTGAAAATCTCTCAGCCACTCTTATGTAAATCATAAAAAACAGGGAAATTATCGAAAAGGCCGCATCACAAAACGATAATTTGCATTGTAAAAGAAGTCATTCAAGTAAAGATGTACAGGTAGAATCAGCATTAAAATTTTGGTTAACATACACAAATTAAAGGCAAAACATGGTAGAATTAATACTGTAGTTTCTTCTTGTTATAGTTAAAACAAAGCGTCTGTATTTAATTTGCAATCGTTTATTATTTTCAATAGGCTATTGTTATCAATTACTCTCAGTCCCAATCTGATCACATTAAGTGGTGCCCACTGTATTACCATCATGCTATACAAATTTAGTTAATGTAATTTTATTGATATTGACACTATAAAAAGACAAAATGATTATGGAGCACCAACGTGGATTTTGACAAAATAAATCAACAAGTAAAGATTTTTACTAGTTGGCAAATGTTATTAAAAAAAAAAGTGGGAAAACAAGATGTGATGGTGATTTATTTATTAATATATTAAAAAAAAGCTTATGATTTAGTTAAAAGAAACAAATTATATTAAATTATGGTAAAGTTTGGGATACCCAAAAAACTTTTAAATCTATTTGAGGTGTGATGGATTAAATGTTGGATGTCACTTATTAGCTGATTTTGAAATAAATAATGAATCAAAATAAGAAAATGCACCCCCATACTTTTTAATCCAGCCTTCAAATGTTCAAGAGAATAGGGAAAGCTTGACATTAAACAGTACATCATAGTTATTACTATATGCAAATAATTTAGATTTGTTAAGTAATATTAAGGAAGATGTTTGTTGCAAGAAATAAAGAAATTTTATCAGAGGCCAGGAAAAGGTTCAAATGTAAATGCTGAGGTGACTAAGTACATGATAAAAAAGAAAACATAGATTTAGAATGACAATTTAGAAATTACCGTGGACAGCTTATCATTTGATAGGGTTAACAAGTTCAAATATTTAAGAACAATTTTAACCAGCAATAACAATATTAAGGGTGGAATGTATGAAAAGAACACAGTTGGGAAACACATTCTATTAATTGGTCAACATGTTGTTAACATCTCGCATTTTGTTTATAAATTTAAAACTTTGAATACACAAAACAATAGTTTTACCAGTGGTTTTTATGATATTAAAACTTGGCCTCTTAGCTTATATGATGATAACTTTAGGGTAAAATATATATATGGTCTAAAAAGTGATGAAGATAATTGAGGGTCAAGGAGGTTATAAAATGATGAGTTACATAGCTTGTAATCATCGCCCATTATTGTTAGGTAGTCAAATTTCCAAGATTAGGGTGAGCAGGAAATGCAGCGTTAATGGGAAATTCAAAAACCATGTTCAGGGTATTGACTGGTAAACCCAATGGGAAGAGATCATTGGGAAGACCTAGACGCAGATCTTAAGTTGTAATACTACCTCTCATGACAAATTTACACTTGCAGACAGTATAGGCTGTTTCAACAATGTAAAATAAATTCCTATACTATAAGACTTATTTTTGTTTAAATAATATAAAGGTAATAGTTTTTAACAAAAAAACTCTTTGTATTTATTGAGATATCTCATTTTCTTATATTACTGATAATTAAGCTATTAGTTAGGAGTTTATATCTCATTTTCTTTAAATGTACGTAAAACTTTAATAAAACAAGCTCCAGGAACCAAATCATTCCCTAATAACCCAATAAAACGACATGTCAATAATTTTGGGTGTGTGAAGCTTTAACTTCTCTTCAACTGTATGTCAGTTTCAAGAACAAAAATTTAGAAGAAAACATTTATTAAATAATTTATCAGTTCACATTGATACTTACACTTCATTTACCCTTAAAGTGTAATATTACCTTGGCTGATTCCACTAAGAAATTTCTTATTTATTTTTTTAGCGCCGCATCTTACTACCTGTTCAAATTATATGCATATGTACTAATTATGCTTAATTTGGGATGAGGAAGGTCAACTAGAGAGGAAATGTACTAACATTTGTGTGAAGGATTAGTGGAAAACCATTTTGGAAAAACCACCCTCAGTATACTCAACCGGGATTTGAACCCCGATCTCCCTGTCATTGGCAGTCAAGTCGAGCACGAGAATGACGCCTTAGACCATTCACTCATTGAAGTTATATCAAAATAAACACTATTGTGAAACTAAACAATGTAAACAAGATGCATTACCACAAAATGTTCCCACAGTATATGAATTGTGGAAGTGTATGAGAAAATGTACATATTTCTAGTAAATATTTATAATTGATCAAAGTGAAATTATTAATCATATTCTTAAGTTATAAAAATATAGATAAAATGGTTGTCATACTACACCGAATCAATAAAAAAATTGTGACTAATACAAAAGTAGATTGGCTTTAGCAAGGGTATGTTTGAAATACTAGTGATATGCAAACATAATTATATAAGCATTTGGTGGTATTAATTTAATGATTTGTTCAAACTTTATTTTTCAGGTTAGAATAAAATTTGTTAAAAATATTTGTAATTATATTTGGTGTTTAAAGGTATCGACATTAACAAAAATATATTTTATACAAAACAAAACAATTTTGAATGCCTATTTAGATTTGAGAATGTTTCTTATAATTAATTAATAGCACGGTGGGGAGAGTGGGGATTGGAGCGCAGAGTTTACAATAAACAAAATGATGCTATTTTTCTAGATTATCAGTACTATTTTATAGATATTGATATATATCAAAATGACAGCTGTAGACAATGGGACACACAAAACTATATTAAAATTGTTTTAGTAAATGTTGTAGTTGTCAAAAACTTGTCTTCATATTTGAATTTGATATGTGTGCATGCTAAATGCCTTTTGAATAACTAGACAAACCATGTTGCCAAATGGAAGATTCTAAATCCCTGCTCAAGGCAAACTCAATAGGATGACCTAGATGCAGATGGAAGGATACCATTAAATTGAACCTGAAAGAGACAGGGTGTAGTGAGGTTGACTGGATACAACTAACTCAAGATATAGGTGGCGTAGTTTTTGTGAATGCGGCAATTAAATTTTGTGTACCAAATGGCATAGAATAAGTAAGACATGTTGGCAGCAGTGTTAATGCTAAAATTGTCAGCTAATGTGATTTTCCTAAAAATTCAATACCAAATCTAGTTTGGAAAAATTAATGTAGCTAAATTTGGACTAATTGATTAAAGGCTCTTAATATTTATATATTTCCAAAATTTGAGGACTTATCTTGGGGGTTTTTTCCCCCCTGATGCTCAAAATCCAAACATAATTCCCAGTTTTCCAGGTAGGTTTCTCATCTGACACCTGACAAATGTGTTCAAAAACTATTGTTTGCTTGGCTAGCACATTACTATGTCTCCAGTAGCATTTAGATTTGGCAATCATTGTATATACTTAATGTAGTGTGTACAGCTCACTTAGAGTTTACTAAATAAAAGTGCTCCAAGGTGAAATGACTTATGTATGTTATAGCATATTTAAATAAGATTACTGAACAATCATTCATAAAAAATTAAACAAAAACAATGATAAGAACATTTTACTGGAGCCTCAACACGTACATAATAAAAATTTTGCGTTTTTGGTTTTCTTAACTATGGTGAGAATGTTATGAAAAAGATAAAAACTATCTTAAAGTGAAAATATTAAAATTTTTAAGTTAACATTATATATAGTTGGCAATGATATAAAAGCTGTTCTGGAAAGTTATCACTAATATAAATTATTTGAAGCAATAGTTTTGATCATTTATTCAATTAAAAAATTGCAGGAAGAATTTAAGCAACCATTACTGAATGAATCGACTACAAGTTTTGTAGCTTAACAAGACAAAATATTTATTGGCATTTAGGCCGATGAGTAAATATTTAAAAAAATACGGTAGGCTAACTAAATAATAGACATTATGTTTTATGATACAGGTTTTCCATAAGGTAGAATATTTTTACCTTTGCTCAAATAACTAAAATTGGGGTAGGGAGTGATATTGTGAAATGATACATATAGGCTATACAAAAATACTGAACTGCAAATAAATTTTGCCACTCTGATAAAATTTCATAGTACAAAATTTTATTTGTATATATTTATATATTTTTAATTATATTCTAAATATTTGAATAGTTTAGAGGGTCCATTTTATTTTTAATGTAAAAACTATATTCCTCTTAAATAATATATAATACTAAAACTGTTTTATTCAAAAATTAAATAATATTAATCTTAGAGTATTTATGTTCAAATTAAGAAATTTTATATTTATCATAAAAACAAGTATACTGTATTTACTTTTTGTTTTTGTATACTATTTACAGGTAAAGTAAATATACAATATAAACAAAATAAGCTATGCTTTTAGTTTTACCAAGCAAACTTAACATTTAAGTTTTATTTAAAATTTACTAAGAATCCAATGGTAGTATTATTATGTTTAGTTATATTTATAGTTTGGATTAATTTAATCCAAAATTCAATGAAATAGATTGAATAATTAATGTAAATACAAAAATATGCGAAAGAATATATCTCAAGTTGCATTTTTAACTTTACCTAGAAAGCTATTCAGAAATTCATAGCAGAGTTTCAATCCTTTCTCCAACGAGTGAGTATAAAGAAATTAAATTTAGAAAGCTGCATCATAAGAATGGGCAAGATACAAAATAACAAAAGCATGACATCAAAACTGGGTTGATCAATAATCTTTCCAATGAAATATTAATAATTAATATAAAAATAAATTATGACGTTATTTAAACTTCATCTGCATTTATAATGCCCCAATTAAAATAGGGCTCCCTGTAAAACTAAAAATTATCATGAAAGAATACTTAAGTGAATATATTATTAATAGTAATGTATTAATAAGTGTGTTGCAGATTAAAAAGAAAAATGTTAATCTTGATACTAGCTTGAATAATGTTGACAAAAGTTTGAGCCAGTTAGGTGAAAAGATAAACGGTAATAATTAAAAAGCACAATAAGCCATGCCCCATGCACCCTTAAAAATAAAATATTTTCATGACTTCATTTAAAAAAATCTTAATCGAGTATAGAGAAGTGAACTGTGTGTACATACTTATCAAAACATTTCTTGGATAACAATGACAAGCCATTATTTACAATAAATTTACAATAAAGAATGTTATATACAGAACAATGAAATGTCGAATTATTCACTGTGTGTGCTAGCTTCATAAATTTATCATTTTTGTCTAAACTATGAGTTAACGATATCAACTCTTTATGCACACACATATGTGACTTGGTTTTTACATTTTTATTTTAAATTTATTGGCATGGCATTATATATACTGGGCATGTGAATTNCAACACCTTATTTGTCATCTAACTTGGTGCGCTATCACCGGGGACCTGCCTCTCATCACTCTTGACAAGTAGATGCTCTCGTTCTGAAATGTCTATAGAACACAGCCTGAAGCTGCTCAGCTGTGTCTCATGTCCCTCAAGAGCCCTGTCTGACTGACACCATTGTCAGAGTTGTGCATGGTGTTCAAGGACAAGGCTCCATAAATACTTGCCCCTGACACCGAGGGCATCTCAATGGTCTTGATAGGAGCCGCAGAGGGCATTGGTGCCACAGACTTTATCTCAGGGAATAATTTGAGCTCAGCGGAGTCTTCTAGCCTGAGGTCCAGATCAATGTCGGCAGGTTTAGCCAGGAGCAAGTATTTGAACAGTTCATAAACTGACCAACAAATTGCAGTGGCAGGCATCTGAAAAAGAACTCTTGCTTGTACACCCCGGAAATACCCGCGAGCGCCACCGAGCTTGTAAACCGTCCTTACGGCGTGTACAAGACCAGTTTGCCCTACAAGTAATGGTTGAGTGTTGAGGAAAGTCTTACACACGTCAAGAGGTGTTGTTACAGCTGCAGCTACTGCGCCGGCACATGCACACAGACACCATATGAGCTGCGGGGTTGTATTGATTATCTGGATTTGTCAGGTTCTGCATAGACTCATACATCATGAAATGGATGCTTTGGAATGGCACATTCATGGTAAGCTGAGTGGTGTAAGAGCGGTAGAATGCCCGTACGCCTTCAGTCCGGTAGATTTTCACCATACACTCCAGGACAGCTTTGTATGGTGAGTTGTACATCTGCATTCGTTGCTTCACCACTGGAGTTTCCATACCGATACAATGAATGCAGAACAGCAAAGGTGAGCACCATGAAAAAAATGTTAAAACAAATTGGTTACAACATTAGAAGACTGTAAAAATTATATAGAGCACATGCAAATAATTGCTTTTATTTAGGATGCATTTTTAATGTCTTTACTTAAAATAGCTTAGACAGAGTTTTTTTTTCTAAAAAATATTGTCAACGTTTTGTACTTTTAAATGCGACTACTTACATACAATGTTTTACAAAGGCAAGTTATTGTAATGTATGGGTTAAAATAGTTTCATAGGCTAACTTGAAATGTACTGTATTTTTATTTATTTGAGGTATTTAATGTGTACTTTCTGAACCGGCTGATTAGATCAGCACACTTGAATTTCTATTGAGTGAGAGCGAAAGGGACCACCAATTTTGGCGAGAAAGTTATTTTAACATACCTTTCAGGGTTCTTTTACATACCACAATCGACAAAGAAATGACAGCTTTACTTCCTCTCAGAAGGAAGTTGTGCTACACATTTTTGGAGCTCAAGAAATATCTGTGTATCCCAGCTTAATTTGAACCCATGAGGTGAGCACTTTACCTCAAGACCACAGAGGTCGACAACTGTACTGTACATGCACAGTATTGGTTCAATCAATTTTAATTACCATCATTATTTTATAAGAAAACATTCACATTAAAAATATGTTCATAAATTCCGAAAATGTGCTATTGCCAGGAAATGAGAGCTGTGGTAACTACCTATTGGGAGCACTTGTCAATTGTTTGTTGATGTATGTTTTCCAGAGAAACATAACAATCAACAGTTGACATCACTTCGGCACAACACTACTAAAAGGTTTCAGACTTGTGCTATAGAATGTTCGGCCACTGAAGCGGGACCTGAGAAAGTATTGTTAGTAAGTATGTCTACTAACTACCTAGGTTAGTAGACTATTGGAGTCATACACAATTCATATCACCTTCAACCTTAATTATACCTTAAACTTATTAAATAACTTCAAGATGGGGCTATGTTAAAAAAAAACAAAGCCCTAACCATCTCCTGTTGGGAGACTTCACCTTGAGCCACAGATGGTACTTCTCCCTTCCCCTTTAGTAAAAAATAACAATTAACAATGATAATAATAAAAACCGGGTACAGCCATGGAATTGCTCTAAATCCTCATCACACCTTCTTCAAAGTCTGGATTATAAAGACTAATTGTGATCTGTGCTCAGACACAAGTAGAAAGTAGGAAAGTTAAACAGTAGTGTGTAAACACATGTGCTGTATCTAGTGTCGGCAGAATCTTATTTGTGTAGGGTGATTCAAAAATGTTAAAAATAAGGTCCCACATCAAAGGGGTCTCCAGGGACTCAACACTAGAAAATGTTGAAAAAACGGATGACCATGGAAGTTATTTTTAGAAAATTTGGAAAAATTTGGAAAATTAAAAACTCCTCCCCAAGAAATTTTTAGTGGTTTTCCCATGGAAAATTTTAGAAATTTGGATACCCCTAGAAGCTAGAAGAACTATAGTATGATTTTGGTAGGAAGAACAGTAGAAGTTAGTTACTAAAGTTACTAAAACAATTTTAATATATTCATACATCAAGTCATGTTATGTGTAGCTGTCACTTTTGATATATATTCTCAATAATTATAAAATAACACAAATAATAAAGTGAAATGTTATCATTGTTAGCCACAAAGAAATAGGTTTGAATTTTCCCTACTGTTCTTCCAACCAAAATCAGGGTATAGAATGGTAATTGTATGGATTTAAAAAAAAAATTAGATGCTTCTATAAACTATTTGAAGTAGTTCTCACCTGGAAATTTTCGTGGATAAAATGCTTTTAAGAATAGGTGTCTCCAATTATTTTTGTTGGAGGTCCATTTTAAAAACATGTTAAGCTTCTAGGGCCTGTCAAACTTTAAGAGTGACTCAATGTTAAGCTCTACACGCCTACAATAATAATAAAAAAAAAATTCTTTCGTTTAGTTATTTACTCTTTTTACTAACAAAAACAAAACCATGTATTTCTGGTAAATAAGTCCCAACATTTTTAACAAACCTTTTTATTCTATTTTGCCAATAAAAGAACTATTCAATGTAAACATCGTTATGAGCCTAGTGAAGGAAAGATTGAACCCTATAGCAAAAGAGCAGTGGTTAGCATGATGCATATGCACAAAAAGAATTGAAGAAGAATCTTTGAAATAGGAGCAAAGAATTTATGAAGTGGTATCCGAGAGTATTATCAACTTGAAAGACTATTTGTCAGATGCAGCTCCAGTGAAACACTTCAGGTGATGATGGCAATAATATTAATGGTGTGGAAACTTTTGAAAACAAATAGGGTAAGGAGTAAATGGTTTGTGTTTGGGGTAGTAGCGAAGAATGTCTCATACCTAAGATAAAGAAAGAAACATCCTTAATCTACCCTCACAATTACCCCCCTCCCCCCGCGCCCCCCAACTCGTTTCTTTCATCTCTACCCGCAAGGCCAAGTTCCATTTGTAACCTCGCCAGTAGTAACTAGATTTTGATTCAGAGAGTTCAAAAATGTTATGCCAAATTAAACATGGTTTGATAAAAATGTACAACTTTTATGATAAACATTCTTTCAACACCATTATACCCGTAAACTGACACATCACACTTTGGTGGGTACAATCTCCTAACCTATCATTCAAGTGGTCCAAGCTCAAATTTATTCAACCTAATAACCACAAGTGGCTTTATCAAATGCTTTTATAGTCAGTCGAAACCTTTAGGGTGGTTAATATCGACTAATATTTTATTCGTTTTTTGAAGCTAGATTTACAGATTACATAGAAGTTTATATAGTGAAAACATCACAACTAAGTCTATGAGGGATATCATGTTTTTGCTTCAACGCCCTAAAATGTCAATAAAATGTACAAATTTGAGGAGGAGGTGGATTATTCTTTCAGAACATAGGTTTATAAATTTTGGCATTTCTAATTTTGGTCTGTATTCTCTGAAATTTTTGTAATCAAATAAATAACACTAGCATCATAATTTAATTCTTGTTTCTGTAAATCCACTGATTTACTCTAAATTTTATTTGAGGTTAGTAGTGTTTTCTAAAACGTTTTAGCATTACTGTTCATTTCAACTAGGTCCCAGTATGGTATTTTCGGAGGTATTAATAAACCTAAAAATTCATATTTATAAATATATTTTTAATGTAGGTATCACTCACAGTAACACCTGTAAATTCACTCTTTGAAAAATTATTGCCATGCAATGGTAGATCATTTGGTTTTAATTGCCTATAAGTTTAGCCTGTTTACTAGGCCCTATCATTATGCTTACAAATAAGAAATAAAAAAATCATTAAAAGTTTTTAATTGATTATTGAAATGTAAACAAAGTAAAACTGGCGTCAAATGGCAATAATGAATTGAACATTGAAAGGAGGATAGAGGCCTACACACTTACCAGAAATTTGTAGGCCTGAAAGTTCACACTAAAACACATAATTATGTAATTTTCAGAGTACATCAGTCCCCTTCTTCAGCAGAAGAGAATGAAACAAACTAGAATATGGCAGCAAGGCTATGGGTTGATCATGGTTACTTAGATACTGTTGTTGCCTGCTTCTTGAGCAAAAAAAAGTTTAGGCTTTGACTGTACGGTTGCCTGTTCAAACTTGTGTCTTTATTTTTGGTAGATGAATAGAATGTTGTATTTATATAGTTATTAATTTAAATTATATTATCTGTTATTATTGTTTGTATAGAAATTACTGACTGGTGTGAGGAAGGAAAGGAGAAAAGGTTATTTAAGGTTTAGACCAAGGGGAAGCCATGATTTGGTAATATAATTGTGAACGAGCTCCCAACTACGAAGTTGGAAAACATTGCAACCATCGGAAAGGGGTCGTATAGCTCCGGTACTAAAGCAAGAGTCAAAATCTGAATTATGTGTTTGGGCATGAAATTAAACAAGAAATAATTTTTTTAAATCTTAATCAAACAGTACTTTATTTTGGAAATGGAACATCGGTCACAAAGCAAGAACAAGAGAACAGAGTGCTAATGGATTACATTATAAATTCAGTAAATGTTTTATAGTGTATATGTAAGACTATCGGTTTGTTTATTTTAAAACACACTTTTTAACACCGAGAACTGGGCCGGATAATCGTGAATCTCGTGTACTGCTTTGTTACTGGATGATAGAATTGACAGAAACCGACACTAGGGACTGGCAACATGTGGAAACATAAAGCTCAATTTGTTCTGTATTGCAGGAATATTTTTAAAAAATTAGCTGCAATTTTCAAAAATATACAATACAAGTTGAATCTTCAATTCAAGAGAAGACTAATAAAATTATTCTGTATGGATTTCTTTGCTATCACATATTCCTGAAGTAGCTTTGACTTAAGAGATGGTCAGGGTAATATACTCATTTAGCAAAAACACTTTCATTTTATGACGATTGGTACTTCATCAAACCCATGTGACAGTGGAGGATGTAGCAATTGATGTGATTGGGAGTATTTCATATCACCACTCAGCTTGGAGCCTCCAAACTTGTGAGAAATATAAGTATTTAAAGGTACAATCTTCCTTGTAGGAACCTTAAATGTTTTAATTAGTATTTATTTAATTTTACTAATAATCACAACAAATCTAACAATCCCACGGAATTTTTAGAACATCCTCGTCATCTCCTCTCTTCGGGTTTTCCTGTATTTTAAGATTATAACCCTTTCAATGTACAAATAAATAATATACAACATTTTAATGTTTTAAAACTTGGGGGCCATGAATGTTTTGGAGTATCTCAAAGCCAAAAAGAGCATTGATGATTTAATTAACTCTAAAATCCCTGGGTAGTTAAACAGTAATGTACAGCGGAACCTGACTAGTCCGAACGTCCGTGGCTCGAAATCGTCTTTAATTCGAATCTTTCGCCCGGTTTCGTGAATTTTGTATTAAAACAATGTAAAAAAATTGTGGACAATTCAAATTTTGTTTTGGTTAGTTTAAACTTTTCATAAGTTGTAATGTACTGTTCAGTATAGTTTCCTACTTCTAGTTGCGGCGCCGTGTTGTTCTATTTTTGGAAACAGGGGAGGTGGCGTTGGGATGCGGTCAGTACCCTTCTTCACACTCCTCCCCCTATCATGCTCACCCATCCATCTTTGTTTACAAGTAGAGTTCTGTACTTCGTTAGTCAAGGACGAACCTCTTGAGCGGTTACGTGCACTGTTCTTAGTGATTTGGTCGTAGCAATATTCTTGTGACGTGCGAGTTTATTTTGTTTTGTTGTTTAGTTTTTATTTAGTTTTAGTTTTGCTTAGCACATACTGTACAATAGTGTTTGTGTGTGTATCGTAATGTCACTGTCCAAGCCACAATCTTATAGATCATTAACTTTGGCTGAAAAAATAGTGGTGATAAAGGAAGTGGAAAAGGTAATTCCTTTTAAGAAACTTATTTAATTCCAATTTTTGGATGGTTAAAGTTTTTTGCTGGTCCCTTCAAGTTCGAATTATCCAGGTTCCTCTGTACAACATAAGGATCTGTGGAAAAATTATCAAATTAAGAAAACCTTCAACATTATTATTTACAACAACCAAAACAACAACTTCAAGGATTGACCAAATTATATTAATAATAAGAAAGAAAAAAACCCCACCTGAATCAATGTGTACTCTTACTAGAAAACTCCAACACAAATTAGTAAACATAGCTCATTCCCAGTCACAGAAAATAGCAGTTTTAAATTAAATTTGTAGCATTTTAGTTCAAAAAAATATAATCTGGGAGCATTTAATTTGAATAAAATAGCACTTTTGAGCAACTTTAGATAAGATATTCTAAATTAATTTAATCTGGGTGACTACAGAACTTCTATTCTAAAATTCCTTGACTTTTCTAGCTTTTACGAGTTTTTTTTAAGTGTTCCCTGATGTGTCCTTTAATCAGTTTCCATTGGTAAATGGAGATTATTCTGTTTATTACTTTGACCACATATAAAAATGCTGACAGCAAAAAAAAAAGAAATTTTAAAGGTATTTATTTTTCCAGTATTAATGTCCTATTTATTATTTGTGGCACTGTATAGAAGTTGTAAAAAAAATCCAAGTAAATAAATAACAATATGAAATAGTCCACACTGATAAAAGATTTCACTTTTATTATTAGAAACACATAACATGTGAAAATAAATTGCTTGGATCATCTTGAGTGCATATATTTCTTCTCAAAAGCCTCATTTTCTCTTACAAACACGCTTTTGTGCTTCTTAAAATAGTTAGCTTTTTCTTAGTTATGTTTTTTTTAAAGCCATCCTTGTAATGTGAACAGATATTTCAAACAAAATTTTAAAAATATTTTGTAATTTTTACCTTCTCTATCCCACCAAATATTTTAAGTGAATCATAAATCTGTCTTTATGAAATGAGAAGTTAAGGTTTTCCAAAATGTATTATTGGTTTAAAGAGAAACCTCTCTATAAAATGGTATTCCCAGGCAATAGAATGAGTATTAATTTGATAAAAAATACTAAATTCTGGTTATCCTCATTATTTGGAATAACACTCATCCAAAACATGTCCAGTTAGTATTGTTCTCTTGATTTTTTTTTATAAGCTTTAGATGGCTACCTACACACGCTATTATAACTGGTGATCCACAGAGTCAGCTTCAACACTAGTGATACAGTGATCCAAATAATTTGACCACAATCTCTTAAGGTGGGGTGCTAGTGAGCGGCAGTTTAATGCATTAATTTTGCAGTTTTTATAGCATAAACATTTATTTGGCCAAAATAGATCAAATATTTCTTCTATAGAAACATAGAGTTTAGTTTTCTGCACATGCTAATCTCAAGAGTTGTTGAATATCTGTCATGAGCATAGCGGCATTTGGTGACAAACTTTTTAAATGCAGAGAAAAAGTCACTAAATTCCAGGACACCCTTGACAGATATTCAAGAGCTGTTGAGATTAGCATGTGCGGAAAGCTAAACTCTATGTTTCTATAGAAGAATTTTTTTATTTATTTTGGCCAAATAAATGTTTATGCTATAAAAACTTCGAAAATACTGCCCTAAACTCACGCTCACTAGCACCACCATCTTAAGTAGAATTCAATTGCTTAGTGAGAGCTATGGCAGGATCTAAGAGATATATGGTGTTAGTAAGTTTATATTTAGGGGGGAAATACTCCATATCCTTTTCTTTTATTCCTTTTGATTTTCTAATGGCTTCTCTGGTAACCAACCCGAGATATACATGCTTAACATCAAATTTAAATAGTTATAATAAAAAAGGATTTATTTAAAGCAATGACTTAGTAGCATCCAATGTATTGCTCTTTATGAATCTTTTATTTAAGATTTCATTGCAGACCTGAGATAGCCATACAAGAAGGGTGCTAGAGGTACATCAGTCTAGAATCAACTGAGGGAAGGTTTTACCACACTGGTGTAGCAGACTAAAAAAAGCAAACTTAGCTGCCAAGAGATTGTGCTGTGGGTTCTTTTACATATTTTACTTGAAGAGTAGCTACTGCTTGCTCAACGACCTCCATGTTTTGCAACCACCTAACAACAAATAACTTTTAGGAATGGTGTTCCCTGCCACGACAATGTTCATAATAAACTCTAAACCCAGGAACATTATTTAGAAAATTATACAGAGGACTAAGAAATTCAACTCCCCAGTTAGTTGACTTTATTGATGCTTTAAAAGAACATTGTAAATCATAATAAATTACAATATCTAACATTGTGGGACTACCTGTATCAATTATGACTTTTGACGGTTGAATGAACTTGGTTTAAAACATCTAAAAACAAAGCCCATTTGGTCAACCTTGTATACATACAACACAGCACAACAAATACTACTATTTATCGACACACTTGGCACATTTTTACACTTTGTGCAATATATGATTTTAAACTTTTTTTTTTTTTTCAGCTGCCTACATTGATGTATGTGAGAGTGGAGAGTTAAAGGACTAAATAATGTTAGTCTCAGTCACATCATCATTCACAAGACACTTTCTCAGTCTACCAGACTCCTGCAAAATAACTAGGAGTATTTTTTTTAGCATTGTGTCTTAAAATAAACAACTTTGAGACATACAGGGTGGCTACAAAACATATTTTACAAAATTCCCGGACTTTTCCAGGTTTTACAGGCAACATTTTTCGATTTTCCCTGACTACTTTTTTCCAGTTTTAATGGTGGATGATGACTTGTTTTATTTATTATTGATCACATATTAAAAATGTTTGTATCTACTAAACATAAAAGGTTTTATCAGTTATTTAAAAAATTAAAATGTTATTTTATTTAGGTATTATTAACTTTTGTTTTAGTGTTTAGTTGCGAAATTAATGGGATTTTTAGAAATATTTTTTAATTCCCTGAATTTTCCTTATTTTTAGTTAAATTACCTGAAATTTCCCTGTTTTCCCTGTCATTCAAAAATTCCCTGACTTTTCCAGGTTTTCCCTGTTTGTAGCCACCATGGACATAGCATATTTATTTTATCTTCATAAGGAGAAAGCTTGGTTGTGAACCAGTAGTTAAAATGTTTAAATCACTTTCCTCAATAAAGGGTATATTACTTAATTTGTAATAAAAAAAATAGGCACTCAAACCTAAAAACCTAAAACCTTTAGGACTACCCAGTTTTATCAGGTTTGGTAGCTGGAATACTGAGGCAATGTTCGTAGCAAATGCTACAGATGTAGTGGTAGAATTTTAACTATTTTCTTTTAACAAAGAAGTGATTGAGAAATACTGTTTTGGTTTTTTAAATTATATCTCGTGGTTTTATCTTTCAGGTTCTGAGTGTAACTTGTTAAAGTCAATTTTCCCATGTTGATTAACACAAACTTTGGATGGCACAAATTACACACTACCAAATAATTGTCATATTTTACTGGTTGCACCCGGTAAAAATCTGAGTCAAACAGCCAAAATTCATTCGAACGTGTAATTTTGTATTTTGACATATTCCGATTTAAATCACTGTCAAATATCTGAAATACACAACTACATTGACACTAGATTAAAACAAAATGTTTGGGTCTCTTTCAGTTAAAAGCTGAACAGCGCTTCGACAATCCCTGATAGACACGAAGTTGGGAGAAATAGTAATAATCATCTTGTCATGCGGATGAATGTAATGTTGTTGACTTTCAGCAAAGTTAACAAGGCAAAAAAAGTTTGTAAAAAAATAGTAAAAATAATTTGTGTTTGTTTTTATGTCCTTTAAGTAATTGTGACCATGGTTCATAGCATAGGGTTCAAGAAAGAGCCCTATACAAAATATGTATTTTTCACTAGTTAAATAAGTGCATGATGTATAAACAAGTTTTAGTTGTTTATTAACAATTAGAGTAATTGTATGATATAACAATGACCACCATTCAAAAACTACCAGAACCCAAAATCTAGTTCTAGATTCTCCTGGGCTTTTAAATGAGTGCTGTAATCAAATACATTCAGAACTCTCCAAGGACCAGAAACCAAACCATCTTATCTAATGTTTGCACAACAGTCAAAAGTCAACAACAGCCACTGCTGTGCGAACAAGAGTAAACATGGGGCCAGTTTCATAGTCAAGTGTGGCACTATACTAAATACAAGACGTCACCTACCTGAAATTGAATGGAATGGGCCAATTTCATATGCGAAACTGGCCCATTCCATTTTGGTCTAGGTAGGTGGTGTCGTCCTGTATTTAGTATCGACTCGCACTTTAGGCATACTAAATCTGACTATGAAACTGGCCCATGGAATGCCTAGTGTAGCAAAGCATTGTATTTATGTGAGAAACTAAATGTTTTGATGTTAGTGTATGAAATTAATGTTTTCTCTAGACCAAGTATTGAATTTCATATTTGTCCTTAATTTTAATTAAGTTCCCAACAACTACAAACTCCTCGATTTTTCCTTGTTTGAAGCCACCTTGTATTTTAGTCACTCTTCTTAATCTAAAAAAACCCCTATGTTTTAATAGCTAAGCTATTTTGTTGGTCAATGATAACATTATAATGGGTTTAAAAACCTTTCTGCATCAAAAACACTCCATGATGTCTTTAACGCTGAATATTTAAATGTAGGTTGTAATTTATTTATTTTTGACACTTCTTACTATTTGTTCATGTTGTACACATAATATGTATGAATTATATTAATGTGTTAGGGGTGTGGAAGGTTAAATTAGGAGGAAATATACTCACATTTGCATGTAGGGAGAGGGGAAAATGATTTAGAAAACACCACCCTCAGTGCAACTGATAGGAATTTGAACCCGTCATTGGCAAGGCGGTTTATTCTGAGATTGACACCTTAGAACAGCGGTTCCCAAACTTTTTGAATCGCGGAGCACTTTTCAGGAGAAAAATTTGTCATGGAGCAGTAAAGTTGCCTTGATGCTAAAGATATGAACATAAATTTTTTGCTATATTTACCTAACTGCAT